>CAUYPK010090129.1:0-38058 GCA_963574355.1 Loris lydekkerianus
GGCTTATATGATTCTCTTTTCTCAGCCTCCCAATTTGCTGGGACACCAAGCACCCACCACAACGGCTGGCTATTTTTTTTTTTTTTTTTTTTTTTTTTTTTTATTGTAGTTGTCTTTGTTGTTTGGTGGGCCTGTCCAGGGCTCGAATCCTCCACCTTTGGTGTATGTGGCCGGCACCCTAGTCGTTGAGCTACAGGCACCAAGCCAAAAGCGGATATTTCTAAAATCAGTTTGTCTCACCAGAGTATGGCCAGGTGAATTGAAGAAATTAGAAAAAAATGTATCAAAAGAAGTTTAGAGTAAAGCTGCTATTTTTTTTTTTATTATTATTGAGACAGAGTCTCACTCTGTTGCCCAGGCTAGAGTGCAGTGCCTAGCTCACAGCAACCTCAAACTCCTGAGTTTAAGCAATCCTCCTGCCTCAGCCTCTTGAGTAACTGGGACTATGGCCTCCTGCCCTAACATCAAGTTGATTTTTCTAGTTTTGATAGAGATGAGTCTCGTTCTCACTCAGGTTAATCTTGAACTCCTTAGCTCAAGATATGACCCACTGGCACCTGGCCAAAGATGCTAATTTTAAATGTTACGCTTGGCAATGGATTAAGCACTGACACTATGAATATGGTTCAATGTACTTTTTTTTTTTCCTGACACAGACAGAGTTTCACTTTGTTGCCCTGGGTAGTAAGAGTACCCTTGGCATCACCATAGCTCATAGTAACCTCAAACTCTTGGGCTAAAGCAATCCTCTTGCCTCAGTTTTTCTGTTTTTAGCAGAGACAGGATTTAGCTCTTGCTCACGCTGGTCTCCAACTCCTGACCTCAAGCAATCCACCTGCCTTGGCCTGCAAGAGTGCTAGGATTGCAGGCAGGAGCCACTGTGCCTGGCCCAACTTGCCATTTTTATTAGAGGTATTGATGACGAATATAATGTCATCAAAGAAATGGCTTCTTTGGTGCTGTTAAAAGAAACAACTAAATCAAGAGATTTATATGAAACAGTAAAAAATATGTTAAAACAACTTTCTTTTTTTTCTGAGGTAGAGTCTCACTCTGTTGCCCCAGGCTAGAATGAAAGTGATTTTCTTTCTTCATTGTCAACATACCTGATATAGTTACTGATGGTGCCCCAGTAATGGTAGGTGAAAGAGAGTGACTTGTAAAATTAACAGTGATGCAATTGCTGCCCAAAACTCAGATTTGATGAAGTATCATTGCAGAGTACATCAAGAAAATTTATGCACGAAAGCTTTAAAAATGGATGATGTTGTGGAAATTGCCATCAAGTTTATGAATTTCATATGGGGCAAAGGATTGAATCATTGCCAATTCCAAAAAAAGTTTGTTTGTTTGTTTTTTTCTGAGACAGAGTGTCAAACTTGTCCCCCTGGGTAGAGTGCCATGGCGTCATAGCTCACAGCAATCTCTAACTTTTGGGCTCAAGCAATCCTCTTACCTCAGTTTTTCTATTTTTAATAGAGACAGGGTCTCACTCTTGCTCAGGCTGGTCTCAAACTCGTTAGCTCAAGCTATCCACCCGCGTTGGCCTCCCAGAGTGCTAGGATTACAGGCGTGAGCTACCTTGCCCAGCCTCCTTAAAAATATTGATACTGACTATGGTGACATTATTTTGTTTTTAGAAGATGCTAAGTCAAGGCCAAATGTTGAAAAGATTTTACGATTTGCAACACATTTTCTAGTTGTTTATGTTATCAAAAACTATATTTATTCCAGAACTTGATAATGAAAACCTGCTTACAGATTTTCCATTTTTAGTGAATTTAACCATTTAAAGCTGTTAGACATGCATCTTCAAGATGAAAACCAACTTACCAATGTAATGTTTCAAACCATAACAGCTTTCCAAATAAAACTGAAATTATGGCAAGCTCAAAATAAGGCAAACAGTTTCTTGCATTTTACCATGTTGGCTAAACACAGTCCTATGAAAAGCAAAAAAAATATGCAGACTAGCTTTTCAATCTGATGTACTAATCTGAAAATAGATTTCAAGGTTTCCGGGAAAATAATAAAAATTTTGGTGCATTTGTGACTCCATTTTCACCTGCCGACTTTCAAATGGAATGCATAGAAATGACATTCAACTTAAAGGAAAATTTGATCTTATCTCTTTACTGGGCTTTTATAGCTCCTATCTTTCCAGAGACAAATATCCCCCACTTCACAATCATGTCTTATTCATGTCATTGCTTTTTGACAGCACCTACATTTGCGAGCAACTGTTTTCAAGAATGAAGCACAGTAAGAGTAAAATTAGAACCAAAATATCTGATGAGCACCTTGAGAATGCACTACGAATTGCAACTACTTCCATCAAACCACGTATTGATGCATTATTTCTCAAATACAATGTCAGATATCCCACTAGTTTTATATAGTGTACTTTTCTTTTACTTTTAAAATAAAAAAAAAATCCCAAAAAACCAAAGATACTTTATTACTTAGATATGTACATTTTCTGTATTAGTGATCACAAACTTGGGACTTGCTCAACAATTTTGAAAGACTCTGAACAGGCTGCTGCATAATTAGGATTATTATGTAAGGACTTTTTGCTTATCTGAGGTGGTGGATATAGTTGTGGTGGGCACCTGTAGTCCCAGGTACTTGGGAGGATGAGGCAAGAGAATTGCTAAGCCCAAGAGTCTGAGGTTGCTGTGAGCTATGTTTCATTAGTGTTTGTGTATTTAATGTGTAGCCCAACATGACTCTTCTTCCGATGTGGCCCAGAGAAGCCTAAAGGTTGGCTTAGACCATCCTGATTTGTCCCAGGAGGCTGGACATCCTGTCTCCCTAAAGCAGATTGGGGCCAGCTCCTCTAATAAGAAAGAATGGGGAGAAACAGACTAGGTGACCCATGGTACCTTTGCAAGGGTGTTGGCACTGGATGAGACCCAAAAGCTACAGCAGCCAAGGCAGAGGCAGTGAGGACAGAGGGAGCTTGGGGCCTTGTGGGCACAGCATCAGGGCTGAGGCCAGGCTCCACAGGACTGTGTCCTGCACAGCCATGGTACATAGGAGGAACAGGACCTTATTCTGTGGCAGTGGACACAGGGTGACTTGATGAGTTTGTTTATTAGATCTGTGTCTGGACTGAGACAGCTGCAGTGCAGGCGTAGAGGAGGGGCTGATTGGATTCTACCAGTTGAGTATGGGATTTGGGGAGAAGGAGGAGGCTGGCTACACCAGGGGAGCCAGGCATGGGAGGAGGGAGGTGACAAGGCACAGGCTTGACTGGAGACACTGGGTGTTCTGGGATCTGCATGGTGTGCATTCAAGTCATCTCATCGTGAGAGCACTGACTGTACAGGTGTTAGGCCTGTTATGCTCTTAGGCAACATCAGCTGCTTCAGAGTCCTGAGATGATGACAGCATCTACCTCCACAGCCCAGGCCAGGTGACCTGTGGGGCAGATGGAGCAGCTGATCAGTGATTCTAGGGTGGAACTGGTGTGGGAATTTGTTCAATAAGATGTTGCTTAGTGCATCTTAGCAAAGTCCCCCTTAGAAAGGGCTTAATATGTCATTCTCTCATGTCAAAAGGTTTGTGCCAGCGAGTTTAAAGAGTTTGTGGAGAAGCTTAAGGAGAAGTTCAGTTCAGCCCTAAGGAATTCCAACTTTGAAATTCCAGACACACTCCAGGAGCTGTTTGCCAGGTAAGGGCTTATGGAATGGTTCCAGGTGACCTAACAGGGCAAAAGGAAAGGTCAGCTAGCTGGGACCGTCATGGTGTCTCCCCGTCAGCACACGGCCCGTTTGGCTGCGTTAGGTCCTGCAGCTAATCCTTCCTTCTCTCTTGCTTCTGGACCACCTGATCTCTTCTGATGGGTGACTTGAAAATAAGAAGAGGCCTTCTTTCCTTAGCACCTGCCAGAAGCTTGTGTTCATTCTCCTGTTGACTTAATTCAGGCTTCCTTGTCTGGGAGATAGCATTTTGCGAAGTTTGCTGCTTACTTAACATATGAGGAAACACTGAGATGTAAGTAATGTGCACAAGGTCACAGTGCTTGTAAGCAACAGGGCCAGGAGTTGAACTTGGGTGGGTCTGACTCTGGAGCCTCACTGCTTTCTGTCAGCTGCTCAATATCTGGAAGAACATAGTTGGATGTGAACACAGAACCCTGTACAATTTTATCTGTTTGTTTATTGAGACACAGTCTCACTGTGTTGTCCTCGGTAGAGTGCTGTGGCATCACAGCTCACAGCAACCTCAAACTCTTGGGCTTAAGCGATTCTCTTGTCCCAGCCTCCCAAGTAGCTGGGACAACACACACCCACCACAACATCCAGCTGTTTTTTGGTTGTAGTTGTCCTTGTTGTTTGGCGGGCCCAAGCTGGATTCAAACCCGCCAGCTCCGGTATATGTGGCTGGCGCCCTATCTGCTGAGCTACAGGCGCCAAGCCCCTGTACAATTTTAAATCTTAAGTTCTGTGAACTAGTTGTCCAAATATGAGTCCCTTCTCTCCGTTGTCATCATCAAAAAAGCCCCTTTAGCCATTTTCTGAATTTCTTCCTATAAAGCAGTGATGTTCATCTGTCAGTTCCTATCTGTGAACTGTACAGTACTTTTGCTCTCTGTATTTCAATTGGAGATCTCATTCTTTCATTCATTTCAATACATAATTTATGGAGTGCTCAAAGAGCAACTTGTAATCATTTTCAAAGTTGATATCCTTTTGCTGTTTAGGGGGTTTAGATTTTGTTTTTAGAATAAAATGAATTCCCAAATGGCATGGTTTAAATTCAATCCTACAAAAAGAAAAAAAATAATAAATTCAGTCCTACAGGTATTTCAATGCCCTGTTTACCTATTTTAATTTATATTCCCACATATTTGTAGCATAGTTATGGGGCAATTGCTAGTCATAAAAAAAGGAAAAAAAAAGACAGGCTTGGTACCTGTGGCTCAAGCAGCTAAGGCTCCAGCCACATACACCTGAGCTGGCGGGCTTGCATCCAGCCCAGGCGCCAAACAACAATGACGGCTGCAACCAAAAAATAGCCAGGCATTGTTGTGGGCGCCTGTAGTCCCGGCTACTTGGGAGACGGACGCAGAAGAATCGTTTGAACCCAGGAGTTGGAGGTTGCTGTGAGCTGTGATGCCATGGCATTCTACCCAGGGTGACAGCTTGAGGCTCTGTCTCAGAAAAAAAGAAAAAAAAGACAGTTAAAGTTTATTTATTTATTTATTTATTTATTGAGACAGAGCCTTAAGCTATAGCCCTGGTTAGAATGCTGTAGCATCACAGCTCACAGCAATCTGCAACTCTTGGGCTCAAGCGATTTTCCTGCCTCTGCCTCCCAAGTACCTGAGACTACAGATGCTGGGGCTGGGTTCGAACCTACCAGCTCAGGTGTATGTGGCTGGCACCTTCACAGGCGTAGAGGAAAGGAAAAAGCTGCAGTTGTAACAATGTAATACTAATTTTGATCCTGAGCATTCTGGCAGGCAAAGCAGAATAGAAAATGGCTCCTTATTTTCCTTGTTTGACTAAAAGTCATGCATATGTTTTTCTGAAAAGATGCTTTTTCTTGATACTAAATTTTAGGAGGAGTTTACTGTTGCAAAGGTAAGTTTCTGCTTTAGTTTCGTAGAAACCAAGGGAATATCTTACAAATGGCCAGGCTTTTTAAAAAGCAGTACCGTGAGTTATTCTTATATTTAGTTGCTTGGTAGTAATACAGTAAAATGTTAAATGATGCTCAAAAAAACGATAGGGAGGCCAGACATGGTGGCTCACACCTGTAATCCCAGCACCCTGGGAGGTGGAGGTGGTTGGATTGCTTGAACTCAGGAGTTCGAGACCAGCCTGAGCAAGCATGAGAACCTATTTCTAAAAATAGCCCGGCCTGGTGACAGGCACCTGTAGTCCCAGCTATTTAGGAGGCTGAGGCAAGAGGATCACTTGAGCCCAAGAGTTTGAGGTTGCTGTGAGCTATGATGCTACAACACTCTACCAAGGGTGACAAAGTAAGACTTTGTCTAAAAATAAATACATAAGTAAATAAAAAGAGGGAGAAAATAGTACCTAAAATAGGTACTGTCTTTTATCACCTCACCAACTTATTTTTTTGTGATGAGAACATTAAAAATCTATTCTTTCAGCAATTTTGATATATACAGTATATTAATATTAACTATGGTCACCATGTGTTTTAGATTACTAAAATTTATTCCCCTTGTCTCACTGAAAGTTGGATGCTTTAAGCAGCATCTCCCCTTCTCTCCCTCTCACCCTCTGGTAACCACCTTTCTACTCTGTGTTTCTATGAGATTTACTTCTTTAGATTACTTTGGGGTATTTCCTTCCAATCTTCTTTCTTGTGCTTATTTTTTAATTGCAACAAGCCTACATTTTTATGTCCTGCTTCCTTAACAATTAACAGCGGGTCCTTGCCAATTCACATCTTTCCATGTTGCTACATAATTGTCAGTAAGTACGCACTTCATATTTCCTTAACCCTCATTTTCATAACAGGCTTGTTCAGTGGGTAGAAGATGGTCTATTCTTATTTTAGTTTATTACGTGCAGTGTTTGACTTCAGGTGAGTTAACGTTCCCCCCAGCATTGTAGCCAATAAATGGCCATCTTGAGCAAGCATCAGCTCAGAGAGTGAAGATCTGATTTGTTCCCTTGACATGTGCTTCTTTTGTTTCTTACACAGATACCGAGTTTTGGCGATTGGGGATGAAAAAGATCAAATCCAGAAGCCGGATGAACTTAACAGGCAAGTACTGACACAGTACCTTTCCTCAGCTACTTGATTTGGTTACCCATAGCATAGCCCAGGGTAATCCAGAGCACACAGTAGTGCCGTTCTATGTGTTATTTATACTGATTTTATGCTAGAACATCAGACTTCAGTAAAGTTGGCCCTGAACAACTCAGAGATTAGGGGATAACAACATCCCACACAGTCAAAAACCCAAATGTCATTTTTGACTCTCCAATAACTTGACTATTAGGAGCCTACAGATGACCAGAAATCTGCCCTTCTGATACCTCAAACAGTTGATTAACATACACTCTATATGTATTAAAATAAGCTACAGAAAAGAAAATTTTAATAAGAAAATCATAAGAGAAAATATATTTACTATTCATTAAATGGAAGTGGATCATCATAAAAGTGTTTATCCTTGTCTTCATGTTGAGTAGGCTGAGAAGAGGATGGGCTTGTTTTGCTGTCTCAGGGGCTACAGAGGCAGAAGAAAATCCCCTGGCGAGTGGACTCTTGCAGTTCAAACCTTATTTTTCAAGGGTCAGCTGTAGTTGCCACAAAGTCTATGTAGTCCACAGAGACTAAAATATACATAGTTATTATCTAGCCCTTGATAGAAAAAATTTCTGACCCGCTAACCTCAAATATCACTGGCCTAGCCATGAGGAAGGTTGGTGATCGCTAACGAACAAATTATCTCAGCATTTATAAGTTATAATTTGGAAGGCTATGCTACATGGCTCAATTATATTTTTAGTTCCTTTGCCACACCTCACTTCCCTCTTCTGTTTAATTTTCTGCCTTAGATATTAGACTTAAAACCTCAGCTTTTGGCTGGGTGCAACAGCTCACACCCATAATCCTAGCACTTTGGGAGACCCAGATGGGAGGACTGCTTGAGCCCAGGGGTTTGAGGTTAAGTGATACCATTGTACTCTAGCCTAGGCAACAGAGCAAGACCCTGCCTCTAATAAAACAAAAAAAACCCTCAGTTTTGGGAAGGTATGAGCTTTCTAGGCTGAACTAGGCTGAAGCTTTCTAGGCTGAAGCTTTCTAGGCAGAAGCTATGAGCTTTCTAGGCTTTCTGAACCTCTGTTCAGAAAACTCAGCTTTTCCCCATCTTAAGTAATCAACATTCAATTTGACTTTAGCTCTGTATTTTGATAAGAAACCTATTGTCTTTGAAGGAAGACTTGTTTATTTTTTATTTATTTATTTTTTTCTGAGAAAAGAGTCTCATTGTGTCACCCTCGGTAGAGTACCATGGCGTCATAGCTCACAGCAACCCCAGACTCCTGGGCTCAAGCGATTCTCTTGCCTCAGCCTCCCAAGTACCTAGGACTATAAGCACCTGCCACAACACCCAGCTATTTTTTCTTGCAGTTGTCATTGTTGTTTAGCTGGCCCAGGCCAGGTTCAAACCTCCAGTCTCAGTGTATGTGGCTGGCACCGTAACCCCTGTACTACAGGCTCTGAGCCAATGAAGACTTGTATAGAATTGGAAGAAAATATAAGCACTAACTATATTTGTTAGTTGTCATGTAAACTTATTCTAGGAATGTTACCCCTTATCCACTAGACGGAAACTTCTTTCCTACAAAAACTGATCAATTGACTTGGTGCTGGTGGCATAATGGTTGGTGCCAGCCACACACACTGAGACTGGTAGGTCCAAAACCAGCGTGGGCCAGCTAAACAACAATGACAACTACAACAAAAAATAGCTGGGCATTGTGGTGGGTGCCTTTAGTCCCAGCTACTTGGGAAGCTGAGGCAAGAGAATCTCTTAAGCCCAAGAGTTTGAGGTTGCTGTGAGCTGTGACACTACAGCACTCTACCCAGAGCGACATAGTGAGACTGCCTCAAAAAAACAAAACAAAACAAAAACGATCCATTAAGTCTAAAAATCAGCATTGATTTTGTTTCATTTTGTGAACAGTCTTGGCATTCGTGTCACTTTTGTGAGATTGAAAGCTTTTTTGAAAAATGAGAATTGCATCCCCATAAGACCAGCGGTGCCTTGTGGCCTCATGTTGCCTTGCCGCTTGCTCTTCTTTTTCAGTGTGGACGACATCCACTACCTGGTGCTTCAGAACCTGATGCAGAGCACGCTGGCTCTCTCCGACAGTCAGATGAAGTCCTTTCAGTCGTTCCAGGTAGGTGCTGGCTGCTTGGCAACACAGCTGGGACACAGGCCCTCAGGTGAGGTGTGGGCTCTTGCTCTTCTCAGCTGATGGCTCTCAGGGGGCCTGATCAGCCCTTGCTTCTTTCATCTGTATGTTTTATTGTTGTTTTTTTATTTGTTTGTTTTTATAACAATATTTAAGATACACAACAGGATGTTCTGATATTTGTCTACATTGTGGAAGAATCACCACAATCAAGCTAATTAATATATCCATCATGTCACATAATTACCTCTTTTCTTTTAATGGTGTGAACCTTTGGGATCTCCCCCCTTAGCACATTTCAAGGGTACATTATAGCGTTGTTACCTATAGTCACCATGCTGTACATTAGCTCACCAGGGCATGTTCGTCTTACATAACCGAAGCTTAGTACACCTTGACCAATGTCTCTTCATCTCTCTTATCTTTAAAGTATAAGGATAGGATCCAGTGACCTCAAAATTCTTCCCAAAGCTGAGGTTTTTGTTTTTTTAGAGATGGGATCTTGCTCTGTTGCCTGGGCTAGAGTACAATGGTATCACTGTAACCTTGAACTCCTGGGCTCAAGCAGTCCTCCCACCTGGGCCTCCCAAAATGCTAGGATTATAGGTGTGAGCTGTTGCACCCAGCCAAAAGCTGAGGCTTTAAGTCTAATATCTAAGGCAGAAAATTAAACAGAAGAGGGAAATGAGGTGTGGCAAAGGAACTAAAAATATAATTGAGTCATGTAGCATAGACTTCCAAATTATAACTTATAAATGCTGAGATATTTTGTTTGTTAGAGATCACTGAATGGGAAAGCTGCCTTTCTCTAGGCAGTGATTTGTCTGTCTCCTGAGAACTCAGGTCTGTGCTGCTGCTTTGTTGTGGCTGAAGGAGGATGAGATAGAGGAAGGCAAATCCCTTTTAGCCCCGTATTAAAGCCTAGAGCTTGGGAAGTCCGGTGATCTTATTGCTCTTTTACAAATATGGACACTTAAGGTTCAGAGAAGTTAAAGCACATGCCTGAGATCACGTAGCTCAATAATCATTCTAAACCCCAACAGAGAGCGGCTAAGTGGGGCCTATACCTAGCCAGGGCATTGTTATTTCTTATTTTTAATCCTCACAGAAATGAATTCCAGGTAGAACCCATTCACTTCATATTTAATCTCAAACCCTGAAAATCTGTTCCTCTGGCTTATACTAACCAATCAACCTAACGTGGTTTGGAATGTGAGGGGAAAAAAATAAGAAAACAAAGGGATGATATTTTCTAGTCCCACTGGTGTAGACCCGGGTGGGCACTGGGTGTTTGCCAGGCCTGTGCTTGTTCCTATGGCCACAGGGGATAGAATGGTGGAAAGGACTGGAGGGAAATGAGGCTATTTAGGGAAAATAAGTGGTCAGGTTAGAGTATCTGGCTTCCAAATCCCACCCTGGCCCTAGTCATTTAACAGCCATGGCCAGGCCATGACCTTAGGCTGAGTGTGCCTTTGATCTCTCCTGCTTGCATTCATCACCTGAGAGTCCAGCGGCCTCCTGCAGGGACATCTGGGACCAACAAATTCGAGAGGCCCCATAAAACATTCTCCATTGCCTACATTGCTGTGACCCTGTACTTTATTTTCTTGTGCCTGTTTTATACCCAGTAAACTGCGTATATTCCAGACCAAGAGGCTAGTATCACGCCGAGCACCCCTCTGCCACCCTTGAATTTTGCAGATGAAGAAAGTGAAGCTCCATCTGAACCCAAACATAGAACAAGAATGAGCAGAGTGGGACAAAAGTCCCAGGTAGCCCACAGGCCACATCTGGCCTGTGCCTTTGTTTTGTTGGGCTCACACTTATTTTTTTAAATTTACTTCCAACATTGCACACAAGAATCTCTATTTCTGACTTTGCCCAGTGGCTATGGAGCAGACATTTTAGCTCTTCCCTCTCAGCAGTGGGTCAGAGCTGGATAAGACCTCAGAGATTCTTCCTATCGCTCCTTAAACAAGAAAGGCCAGCCTCAGAGGGAAGAAACTAGTTTCATAACCAGTTAATGGAAAAAGCCAGACTCCTGGTGTCCAGCCAGGCCTTATAGCCTATATCCAATATCATCTTGCTGCTTTTTCCTCCTCCACTCCCATCTCCAAATGGTATCGTATCTAGGCTCTGATGGATAGTACCAAAGGACCAGTCACTCTGCCTCTACCCCAGGGGTGTGGGAGGTCATCAGAGAAAGACTACTGGGCTAGCAGGAAGCAGGCTATTTCTCCAGTGAGTCCTGAGAGATTTGGCAGTGAGGACTTGGGGGGGACCAATAGCAATGAAGTCAGGGCTCCATACAGGACCCCAGTAGGTTCCCTCTGGAGCCATGAAGCAGGCAAAAGACCTCAAGCTTGTAGGCAGCTGTGTGTTCCTGTGCCTGTGACAGCCCAGCCTCTTGGAAATCCACACAGGGTGTGGCAGGGGTAGGGCTCCTCAGCTCACCATGCCTGGTCTGAGCCCTCCTGTCCCATGGCAGTAGTTGTCTGGGAAATCTGTCCACTCAGTATTTCCAAATGGAAGGGGAGAGCATGGGCACAGAAGACTGTCAGAGAACTGATGCAGCTTGACTCAGTGCTTTGTGGGGAAAGAATGGTGACAGACCAGTTACCCTCTTCTTCTGTGCCTGTGACGGTGTAGAGTGTTTTTCTTGTGAGGACTAATAATGCCCACACCAGGACTGACGCACAGCCAGTGCCATGTAGAGGACGCATGTCTGCACAGCCCTCAGTCTGATGGGCTCTGGAGAATACCTCCATGCAGCCAGAGAACCCCAAGTCCCTATGTTCTCTGCTGGAAGGCAGGCACAGGGGAGGGTTGTAGTTGTCTCCATGGTTGTGCCCCTGCCGAGCCATGAAGCCTGTGTGCCTCAGCCTGCTGTCACTCGGCAGTCCTGAGGGTAGTGCCGGAGAGAACCTTCCAAGCCTAAAATCCTCAGACTGTTACAGGGAATCTTGTTGGCCGCCACTTTTGAGGTGATAGTCTAGTAGGATTCTTGGGCTGTCATGTGCTGGACACTCAGGAGCTGTGGGCAGACTGAGCCAGCCCTTTTCAGAAACCTGCAGTAATAGCCCTGCTGATCCTGCAGTCCTCAGGATGGCTTTCCTCTGAGCAGGGCCCAACCGTGTGACTTTGCTGGCTGAGCCAGCAGGGGCCTCCTTCCGTGTAGTGTTCCATGGGAGCAGCAGGTGCCGGGGGCAGCAGCAGGAGTTAATCTGTGCTCTCCTGGGACTTCCAGACAAGGCATAAGCAAATGAGGTCTGCAGGTAGAGGTAGCTTCCATGAGAAAATAAAACAGGGCAATGTATAAACAATACATATAATAATACATAACAATATATTTATATAATGCAGCACAAACAGGATCATATAATGCAAACAGGATAATATAAATGCAGCCCACAGAGAAGCAGATTGAAGAAGGATTTGTTATTTGAGGGGAAATATTTGAGCGGAGACTTGAATGTTGAGGAGTCAGCCATGCAGGAATTTAGGGGAGCGGCCAGTACAGAAGCGCTGAGGTGGGAGGCTTTGGCTTTTCCAAGAAAAGTAAGAAGGAGGACAAGTGGGAGTTGGGGTGGAGGAGGCAAGGCCAAGAGGTGGGCAAGGTCCCACTCACAGGGGTCCTGCATCCTAGCAAAGACCGGATGCTGCTCCGCCGGCAGGGTGGGGAAGTGTGTCTGTTATAAGTATCCAGGGATGATGTTGGCTGCTGTGGGGAAAGATCAGGGGTGGCGGGGAGGTGACATGGGGAAGCAGAACGACTAGTTAGTGAGAGGCTGTAATGGGGAACAGCAGTAGCAAGGACAAGACGGAGCCAATGTAGATGCATTTAAGGACATATTCAGAAGGTAGGGCCAACCAGGTCCACAGAAGCTCGGGCCAGAGTCTAAGGGATGTAGTGATGACTGAGATGATTCTGCATTGACTCCCAGTGTCTGCATCCAAAGACATGGGCTTGGGGCTGAGCAGCTTTCCTGCCTCTCCACTTATCTGACCTTCTCTGTGGTCCTTGGAAGTACAGTTTGATGATCTGAGAGTTGGGGTTGTTGCTTCCTGTGCTTCCCCTACACACACACACGTGCACCTAAGCTCCAGCTCCAGCTCCATGCCTGTACTTCCTCTGTAAAGGGTCAGCTGTGGCTCTGTGCACCTGTATTCTCTGCCTCTTTCCTCTAGCTGTCTGGAGAATCCTGCTCACCTTGCCACATTGTATTACAGACTTTCCGCCTCTACCGGGAGTACAAGGAACAGATTCTTGTGAAAGCCTTCATGGAATGCCAGAAAAGGAGCTTGGTCAACCGGCGTCGGGTCAACCACACACTGGGCCCCAAGAAGAACCGGGCCTTGCCCTTCGTGCCAATGTCCTACCAGTTATCCCAGAGTTACTACAGGTAAGGGAGAGCCCTCAGTAGCCCAGGGTCAGACTGAGCTACACCCTGGCTGCAAAGAGTAGCAAAGGAATCTCACCTTTTTTTTTTTTTTTTTTTTTTGAGACAGAGTCTCACTATGTTGCCCTCAGTAGAGTGCTGTGGCGTTACAGCTCATAGCAACTTCAAACTCTTGGGCTTAAGCAATTCTCTTGCTGCAATCTCCCAAGTAACTGGGACTATAGGCGCCTGCTGCAATGCCTGGCTATTTTTGTTGTTGTTGTAGTTGTCATTGTTTTAGCTGGCCCGGGCTGAGTTTGAACCTGTCAGCCTGGGTGTATGTGGCCAGCACCTTACCCACTGAGCTACGGGCACCACCCTGAACCTCACATTTTCATGAGAGAATGTGGGACCTGGGCCTCCTGTGGCCTTGTGTGCAAGATGCAGGCTCAGGGAGGAGCTCCTTTCTCAGCACCTGCCCTTCCTTGTGTGGGAATAGGTGACACTGGCAATAGTTTGTAGGGGGTGCTACCATTTTGGCAGTGGTTCTTTTTCTCTTGTCATATGGGTTAAAATCAGTTTTGAATTTGATCATTGATTCCACCGGAAATCCACTGTCCTGGTTGGGCATAGCTCAGTCCCTCATCCTCATAGTGCCGAGCCCTGTGCAGCTGCCTCTTGGGCCTGTCTGCAGCACCGGCAGCCTGCATGGGCCTGGGGTGGGGCAGTGCTTTCAGAGGGGCGTTTTCCTGGAGCTCCCATCTGAAAGGGCTCTCACTGTGGGACTTTGTACCACAGCATGCATGGTACCACCAGCCTCGTAGCACACACACAAAAAGTCCCTTAGAATGTTCCTCAGCCATAGCCTTGACAGCTTCCTCTTCTCCACACTGTTCTGCCAGGCCTGAGGCTGCCTGGGGGCAGCATTCACATGCTCGAAGACACCACGAGTCATCTTTTGCTTTTTTTATTCCATCTCTGTGCCTGTGGCTCTGGGCACTTCCTCCTTCCTAAAACCTCTCCTTGTTGGCCCAAATCTGGCAAGGCCATTTGAGCTAGAGCCACTGCTCTGGACCACACATCCTTATTTGGGAACTGAGGGTGGTGGTCGGCAGATGAGGAAGACCTCGGGCCTCTTTTCTCTCACTTGTTACGGAGTCAGGGAACATTGCACTCTTGGACAGAGATAGGGGCTTGGCTCTGCAGGCACCAGATGGAGACGATGAGAACGAACACAGTGTCCTCTCATCTCCCTGGGAATCAGGGTCAGCTTCGTGTAAAGATGATTATTACAAAAAGCACATTCCTCCTCCCTATTTCAGCAGCTGCTTTTAGTAAGTGCTTGCAAAGTAGGGTGTGGAGTATTGGGAGAAAAAACAGGACCCTGCCTCGGAGGTGCTCCGGTAAGTGGAGAAGAGAAGCACATACATACAGTGCTCGGCACCCAGCACAGGTGCACGTGACTCGTAAAAGAGCGTCACAGGTGGTAGTTGCACCGAAGTGATTCGATGTGCTCAGAGCCCATCGTCAGTCAGACCCTTCCTTTCTCTTTGTCTGTGTAGGATTTTTACATGGCGATTTCCAAGCACCATCTGCACAGAATCATTCCAGTTTCTTGAGAGAATGCGGGCTGCTGGCAAGTTAGACCAACCTGATAAGTTTTATTTCAAAGACCAGGATAACAACCATTCTACAAATGACATGGTGGCATTTTCTTTGGATGGCCCTGGAGGGCATTGTGTGGCTACCCTGACCCTTTTGTCCCTGGGTCTCCTGTCTGTGGATGTCAGGATCCCAGAGCAGATCATAGTGGTGGACAGTTCCATGGTGGAGAACGAGGTCATTAAAAGGTAAGAGCCCTGCGTTTGTGGAGCTGGGGGCCCCGGCACCACATATGCTGCTCTGGTCACAGTTTGGACTCAAGTATGTCCACAGAGCTTCAGTTCTCGCTGTTTCCTCTTGTCACTGTGGTGTTGGTAACTTTATTTGGTTAGTCATTTGGTCTTATTCATTCAAGAAACTTGTGGTGAATTTTTCTGCTTTGTGTCTGGCACCGTGCAAGGTATTTGCCAAAGACAAGCAGAGTGTAGTGGTACTTATGGGACAGGACTACCCAGATCAATAACCAGAAATGACAGGACAGTTTCCATCTTGTCCTCTGCTGGGACCTCCCAGGTACTATGGGGTCTGCCAAAGAAGACCCGATATAGCAGGGTAAGGGCAGGGTTAGAAAGAGGAAGTGGGATTGGTCCAGGCTCTGTGAGGGTCTCCAAGATGAACTAGAACTTCCTGGGAAGGTATTTTCTAGACATGATCCAGGCAAAAAGAACAGCTCTTGCAAAGTCACAGATCTGTGACCAGGGGTCAATGAGGTGTGTGAGAAGGAAGGAGGGAGGGAGGTGTGGAGCAGCAAACCACACTGAGCCTCAGCAACAGAGCACAGCAAGAGACAGTTGCTTGGGCAGCCACTGGGCTGTCCTGTGTCCAGGCATCTAGGTCTCAGTTCTCTTCCAGCTTGGGAAAGGATGGAGGCTTGGAGGATGATGAGGATGAAGAGGAAGACTTGGATGAAGGTGCAGGGGGCAAACGTCGGAGCATGGAGGTGAAGCCAGCCCAAGCCTCCCACACCAACTACCTGCTGATGAGGGGCTACTACTCCCCCGGCATCGTCAGCACTCGCAACCTCAACCCCAATGACAGCATCGTGGTCAACTCTTGCCAGGTGAAGTTCCGGCTCCGCCACACCCCACTGCCCACCCATCTCGGGCCCACTGGTGAGTGCTCCCCCCTGGGGCTGGGAGAGGGGCTGGCCCACCAGCCAGAAAGGCTCTTTAGCCTGTCTTGTGACCCAGGCCAGAGATGTGCATCTTCAGGCTCCAAAGGCCTGCTGTGTGACCATCGCTGACACAAAGCAAAACACTTCCCTTCCTTGCAGCTGACTCAGGAGGGTGTGTCCTGAGTCACCTTCTCAGGTGACAGTGCTCTGTCTCTCTGAGAGAGCTCATGCTGCCTCTTAATCACGGTCAGCAGCCAGGTGGAGGGGCTCCCGAGCAAGCGCAGCAGTGCCTCTACGCCCCCCACCCCCACCCCCCCAATATCTGCTCTTCACTGATCCTGGTTTGTCTCCCAGTACCTACCTCCATCATCTGAATTCCACTTTTAGGAAATTTTTAGGTATTATTTTTTGACCCCTTGCTAAGATAGGTAAATGTTCTGCTCACAATCATGATCTCCTACCTCTTTTATTTCCAATTTTAGTTTTGTTGATGACCTTTAAAACTTTAAATAACTTATTAAACCACAGTTGCCCATGCACTCAATATTAGGCAGGGTCTTTCACCTCTTAAAACATGATATTAAGGCCCCTTTCTTTCTTGGGTTTCTGCCCCTTTCCTACCTCTGGCTGACTGACTGTGATGTGTACAGGCACATCTCAGACATACTACGAGTTCAGTTCTAAACCATCACAATGAGGTGGATATCACAATGAAACAAGTCACAAGTATTTTTGGTTTCCCAGGGTATATACAAGTTACGTTCACACTGTACTATAGTAAGTGTGCAATAGCATTGTGTCCAAAAATATAATGTATACCTTAATTTAAAATATTTTATTGCTAAAGAATCCATCTGAGCCTTCAGCCAGTTGTAATCTTTTTCCTGGTAGAGAGTCTTGCCTCCATGTTATGTTTGCTCACTGATCAGGGCAGTGGTTGTTGAAGGTTGGAGTGGCTGTGGCAGTTTCTTAAAATAAGGTTACAATGAAGTTTCCTCATCAATTGGCTTTTCATTTTACAAAAGATTTCTCTGTAGCATGTGATGCTGTGTGATAGTATTTTACCTATAGTAGAATTTCTTTTGAAATTGGAATTAATCCTCAAAACCTGCCTGTGACTTCTTCACCAAGTAGGTTTATGTAATATTCTTAGTCTCTTGTCATTTCAACAATGTTTCTAGCATCTTTGCCAAGAGTAGATTCTATCTCAAGAAGCCACTTTCTTTGCTCATTCATAAGAAGCAGCTCTTTATCTATTCAAGTTTGATCATGAGATTGCAGCAATTTGGTCACATCTTCAGGCTCCATCTCTTACCACATCTGCATTCCCTCCCCTGAAGTCTTAAGTCCCTCAGAGTTATCCAGCAGGATAAGAATTAGCTTCTTCCAGACTTTCCTGAAGTTGATAGTTTGACCTCCTCCCATGAATCACAAATGTTCTTAATGGTGTCTAGAATGGTGAATCCTTTTCAGAAGGTTTTCAATTTACTTTGCCCAGATTCATCAGTGATATGATGAATATGAATGAATTTTATAAGGCTAGAGCCTTATAAAATGTTACTTCTTTTTTTTTTTTTTTTTTGCAGTTTTTGGTCCAGGCTGGGTTTGAACCCACCCACCTCCGGCGTATGGGGCCAGTGCCCTACTTTGAGCCACAGGCGCTGCCCTAAAATGTTATTTCTTAAATAAGACTTGAAAGTTAAAATTACTGTTTGATCTATGGGCTATAGAATGGATGTTATGTTTGCTGGCATGAAAATAGCATTCACAGATGTTGCCTGTGGCTCAGTGAGTAGGGCACCAGCCCCATGTACCGATGGTGGCATGTTCAAACCCGGCCCCAGCCAAACTGCAACAAAAAAATAGCCGGGTGTTGTGGCGGGCGCCTGTAGTCCCAGCTTCTTGGGAGGCTGAGGCAAGAGAATCGCCAAAGCCTAAGAGCTGGAGGTTGCTGTGAACTGTGATGCCACGGTTCTCTACTGAGGGTGGCAAAGTGAGACTCTGTCTCTAAAAAAAAAAAAAAAAAAAAAATTCACCTCCTTGTACATCTACATCAGAGCTCTTGGGTGACAGGTGCATTGTCAGTGAGCAGTAATATTTTGGAAGAGATTTTTTTTCCTCAGAAGTGGGTCTCTACAATGGGCTTAAAATATTTAGTAGAGTATGGTGTAAACAGGTGTGCTGTCATCAAGCTTTGTTGTTCTATTAATAGAGCACAGGCAGAATAGATTTAGGGTTATTCTTAAGGGACCTAAGATTTTTGGAATGGTAAATAAGCATTGGCTTCAATTTAAACTTGCCAGTTGTATTAGTCCAGAGGTCCTCAAACTACGGCTTGTGGGCCACATGCGGTGGTGTGATTGTATTTGTTCCCTTTTTTTTTTTTTTTTTTACTTCAAGATAAGATATGTGCAGTGTGCATAGGAATTTGTTCATAGTTTTTTTTTTTAACTATAGTCCAGCCCTCCAATGGTCTGAGGGACAGTGAACTGGTCCCCTGTTTAAAAAGTTTGAGGACCCCTGCATTAGTCCCTAGCAAAAGAGTTGGCCTATCCCTCTTTTGAAACTTTAAAGCAGCTCTCTCTAGCTGTAAAAGTCCGACTTCCAATACAAGGCTATTTCATCTATATTTAAAACCTGTTGTTCTGCGTAGCACCATTCTCCACCCCTGATGTCAGCACTCATCACAGGCCACTCTGGCCCATTCCCACTGCATCCCCGATCCTCTTGTACTAGAACCCTTTGCACCTGGGGGACCCAGGTGGGAGGGCGTGGCAGCTCCAGAAGGCCCGCTTGGCTCCCCTGCTCCCAAGTCATACTACCCGTGTATGATGCACATCCTTATTTTTCCCTCAAAAGTTTGAGCAAAACAGTGAGCATTATACATAGCAAAATACATTAATTGGCCTCATTTCACTATTGTTGTGTCTGAGGGAATAGGGATGCCCAAGGAGAGGGAAAGAGACAGACAGCTAGTCAGTGGAGCAGTCAGACCACACACATATAAGTTCATCTTATATGGGTGCAGTTTGTGGTACACCAAAATAGTTACAGCAGTAACATAAAAGATCACGGACATGGATCACCATGACAGGTACAATAATGAAAAAGTGTGAAATATTGCAAGAATTATCAAAATGTGGCACAAAGACTAAGAAGTCAGCACATGCTGTTGGGAAAATGGCACCCTGATAGATTGATGCAGGGTCGTCACAGCCTTCACTATCAGTTTACCACAGTTAGAATTCTGTGCTTTGTCTGAAGTTTGAACCAGGCAAAAAAGCAGTGATAATCTATTGTTGTGGCCTTAGCAGACATCTCTTATAGGAAGCAGTAGAGACCAGCCCTGGCTAGTGTGTGCAGAAGTGAGAACACATTAGTAGGGGCCCCGGGTACCTCCCAGGGTCTCAGGAGCAATGAGCATGTGAGCATCAGGAAGGGATGGGACCAAAGCAGCCCTGACTGAGGACCTCCCCTCCAAAGCTCTGGGGTTCATAGTCTTGGATCCCCATCCCTGCCCTCTGTGCCTTCCCTTTACATCTTGAGCAGAAGGATCAGAGTGACCAGAAGGAATCCAGTCCAGTCAGCTGCAGTCAGGGGCCCAGGGCAGAGTATCAGGAGTCTGGCTGCCAGGGACCCAGTGTGCCCACCCAGCCTTCACCCTGTCGCTGCTGGGGAGCAGTGAGTTGGCACGGAGCATGCCTTGCCTCTGTCACATGTGTGTGGGTCTGGGAAGGAGCCTTCTGTCGAGCTGCATTTGACAGCTTTCTCCTTTTCCTCGCAGCCACTTCTCTGGACACGTTAACGGCAGGAACCACCTTCCTTCCTGACACATTCACCAGACTGATAAACCCCCATGAAAACACCTACAGCTTAGAAGAGTTTGTCTACCAGTTGGAGGCGTCCGGGTATAAACCTGAGGACGTGTCTGCCACCTTGGAGATCTGGGAAGCCATTGCAGGCTCTGGTTGTTTTGGGATTGACAAGGAGGAGCTGCACAGATGCTTCTCGGCCCTTGAGAAGATAGGCGGTGAGCACACGCGGACATTCACAGACTGTGTCCAGGTGAGCTGTGCGTTAGGTTCACCTGGGGTCAGCAAAGCAGAAGTTTCAGATCCAGGGCTAGATGCCTTCTGCAAATGGACTTGGTTTGGGGCTTACTATAGGGTGAGTGTTTTTTGTTTGTTTGTTTGCTTGTTTGTTTTTTAATTAAATTATTTGTCAACATTTAAAACCAGGGCTTAAAATCCAGCCCCTCCTGAATATTAGATCTGGCCATGCTGGGCCATGTTCCTTTGGCTCAATTGGCTGCATCGCAGTAGCATTTGCCCCCCAGATGGGCCATGTTGTCCCCAGCTCTGTTGCCACAACTCCCTGACATCCTGTGCTGGGCCCACTTTACCTGCTGGATCCCCTTGAGTCAGTGACCCTTGAGTCCCACAAGTGTGCTAACAGATGGACCTTTTGGATTGTGTTCCTTTGGCACCTGGCATGTCCCCATCCCTCACGTGTTGTCAGCGGTTGGTAGTGGTCTGGCGCATGTCAGTTGCAATGTGTTGTGGAGGTGTCTGCCTCGTGCTCTTGGAGTAGGAGGAGCAGCCAGCTCAGGCCTTGCAGACTGTAAGTGCTGGAAGACCTGGGGACAGCTGGGGCTGTTCCAGGAAGCTGTCCACCTCATATTTCCCAAGATTCAGAATGGAAGTGTATTTGTCATTGTCAAATGAGTTCTTCTCAGTATAGGAAATACAGTTCACATAGTATTTACCTGCTCACAAAACTTGGTGTACCAGTAGCCCTAGGAGGTGAGTGCAGCTCAGAGAGGGGCAAAGCTTTTCCTAAGGCTGTAGTGGTGGAGCCCAGGTACCAGGCTCCTGGGTTGCAAGGTGATGAGTCTGGCAGCTCCTGCTTCTCCTTGGTGCCCTACCCAGAGCCCCAAAAGCAAGTACCTGCTGCAAAGCCTCCCCAGACCTGTGTGACCCAGATGTGAGTCCTGGCTTCAGGCTAGAGCAAATTTCTTGAACCCTGAGTTGTGGGGATTTTTAATATAAAAAAATGTAAAGAAGTATAATGATGACCCCTTTACCCAGCACACCTCTTCAGTTGGAGCCAGGACATTGGAAGCAGGTGTGGTATAAATATGAGAGTTGTTGTCATCCATATAGAATAATAACAGCATTGGCAGAAGAATTTGCTGGAACTTGAGGTGTTTGGTCCTGAGGCCAGGCAGGAGGAGACTTGTAAAGTCAGGTCAGCTTTGACGGAGCATCTATGGTTCCATGAAGTTCATGCATCTGATTCATTTCATGAGTGGCCATGCTAAGTGTACAAGGGGAAGGACCCTACCCCGGTACACGGCTAGCTGGTAGCAGACCCAGGGCTAGACACCAGGCCTCATCCTGATGGACCTGGGCTTGCCACCTGCTCAGGACACGTCACTCATCAGGCAGGGTAGCCCACTCCACTCACCACCTACCAAGCCAACCCCAGCGTCCCTGGGTTCCCAGATGCAGTGTTTCTCTTGCTTTCCCTAGGCCCTCGTGGAGCAACACCAGGTGCTGGAAGTAGGTGGCAACACCATTCGCCTAGTGGCCATGGCTTCTGCCCATCCCTGGCTCCTACACTCGGTGAGACTAAGAGACAAAGAGGAGGAGTCTGACTCCCAAAGAGAAGACCCCCTGGCCAGGCCTCTGGAGGGGCCTTCCAGTGAGGACAGCCCCCTCGAGGGGCTGGTACCCCCTTGTCAGAGCCCCCAGAGCATCAAGAGGAGCGCCAGATGGGCCAATCAGAGTGGGGAAACTGATGCTGAGAGTACTCAGGAGCCCCCTGCAAAGAGGCCTGCTCTTCAGGACGTGTGCTTGGCCCCCAGCCCCGAGCCAGGAGCAGAAGAAGAGGTAGAAACCCAACCCCCAATGCTGTCTCCAGCTCCAGAAGACACTGCTGGAGAGGACCAGGAGACTGTTGAGGTGTCCAGCTCCTTGGGCCAAGAGCAGCTGAGCTGTCAGGCCCATCTTCCAGAAAGTTCTGAAGACCCTAAAGGTATCACTTGTCTCCCACCCCACCATAACCCTACCCTACCCCACTTCCTGGCCCTCACCCTGATTGCCCCACAACTTCCTTTGAGGTGGAAAACCTCCTGTCACTGGCTATAAGGGCCTTCAGCTTTTCAGGGCCTAAGGTGGGGATGATAGTTTTGCTCATAGTGTATTTCCGCTGCCCACACGCCCACAGGGATCACTGAGTCACAAGTGCAGGCCTCTGCCATGCAGTGTGACAGCGCCAGGCTGGCAGACACACCTGTACTGAGACACACCCTTTCTCTCCCACTTTGTAATCAGCAGTGGCTTTCTCGTGTGGTTCCTCGGTGTTTTTGTTTACTGTGGGGTATCTTGCTTAGTGGTTTTGCACACACAGCCCGTGTGGTCAGGGCTTCTGGATGGAAAATGAGGTGTTCACTGGTTTCCTCTAGTGTGGAACTTCCTCAGGGTCTGGGAACAAGCTCCCCACACTTGTCAACTGTGGCATGTTCTGGTTTATGTGCTGGCACAAGGCTCCCAGCCCAGCCACTGTAAGGATGGACGCTCTGAGAGGAGATGGCTCGTGGTCCTTCTGTTATCCCTGAGCCTGGAAGTGCCTGGCACATGCTGGGCATTTGGCACCTCCCTGGATGAGTGGAGAAAGACGCTCTTCCCACTTTGAGTCCTTCACACCCTTTCCTCTTCCACCAGGGTTGGCAGAGAGTTCTGGAGCCAGCAGTTTCTCCCGATCAGCACGGGAAAGGTGAGTGTGGGCCCTCAAAGGGGTCCGGGGCAGGCCTAAGCTGAGCAGGGGGAAAATTTGGAGACCCCGAGTTAATGATTCACACGAAGGCCTTTCGTGAAGATGCCAGCTCAGAGTCGCATGACACAATGGTTCTCACTGGGGGCTCTTGGAAAGACACAGCAGGCGAGGACCAGATATGCTGGGTGGTCCACATCTCCCTGGAGTGAGGACTGTGCTTCCAGAACATGCATAGTGCTGGCTGGGCTGAGAACCATGAGCCAGGTTTTTTCACCTATGTTGCTGGGGCTTCTGACAGCCCATGGTACCCTCATCCCCATCTTACACAGAGAATGTGGGGAAGTACTTCCCAGAGAGAGTACCTGATCCCAGTGCCAGGGCAGATAGGCCCAGAGTGCACAGGTGCTGGTCCAGGAATTTGTACCTTCTTCCCTGGGACCACTGTGCCCTAGAGTTGTGAGGTGGCTCAGAGGCCACAGAAGTCTTTCCTGTGAGTAGCACCTTCCATAGTTGTGTGTTCTATCCTCGATTTGGCCTAAGTGTTCCATGCTCCAGCTCTCAGGAGCTTCGATGTGGCCCTCCTAGACCTAGCCATGGTCAGAGCCAAGTGACCAGCTAGTCTAAGACCTGTGACACTCCTGGCCCCATGTGGCAGATCAGGCCCTGGGGTAGTAGCAGGAACCTTGTTCAAAGGCAGGTATGTCTGGAACCCTACACATGGTGCAGAACGGAGCATCGGGATATCAACTTCTATGAGCTTGCCCGGGGTGAGGGGGGGGGGGGGTGGAGCTGGCAAACCCAGAGTCCTGAATTTTGTCCTATTCCTGCCAGTGTGGAGGGACTTGGGGGCTATGGGCTCATTGTGACCTTGGTCACCACTGCATCTGAGCAGGTCTCCACACTGTGACTCCCTCAGCTGGCATCGTGGGCCTGCTGTCCACACAAGAGGGAGGGGGGAGACCAGAGAGCAGAAGGTGGACATGCCAGCTGTGAGCCCCTATCCTGTCTGTGAACAAGCTGTTGATTGCTCACCCAATAGGGACTGTGAGAGCGTCTACTTCATCGGCCGCCCATGGCGCGTTGTGGATGGCCACCTGAACATGCCCGTGTGCAAGGGCATGATGGAGGCCGTGCTGTACCACATCATGACCAGGCCTGGCATCCCTGAGAGCTGCCTGCTGCGCCACTACCAGGGTGTCCTGCAGCCAGTTGCCGTGCTGGAGCTGCTCCAGGTGCTCCTGGGGCTCAGCGGGGTGGGGGCACAGGTGGGGTATATTCCCGGGAGTGCAGCAGGTGGGAAGCTTCTGCTCTTTGCCCCCCCTTCCTGCTCACCTCTAGCTCCTTCTTCCACCCTCTGCCCAGATCCCATCTGACAGGTGCCTCCTGCAGCCCCGGCCTGTTTGGGCTTCTGCCCCAAGGCCTGTCCCTCACTGCATCCTCCAGCAGTTCTGTGCTGCCACCCAAGCTGAGAGACACTTGTCCTGGGGCTCTTGCCTCTGACACTTTCTGTGTACCTAGGATCACAAACTCACAAGCATACAGGGGTAAATGAACATTGCAATCCTGGTGGGCAGGAGGAGAGACCCCACCTTTCAAGGGCACCTGCTTCCCTGTGTGATAGCCCAGCATGCTCAGAGCTTCAGCTCCTTGAGAAACTGGAAGCTTGCAGTTCACTGTTGAAACTTCAACTTTAAAGTGCTACAGGCCAATCAAAACCCACCCAGAAGCCAGTCTCAGCCCACGGGAAGCCTATTTGCAGCCCCTGGTATACAGTTGTCCTCAGAAGGGCGCTTACTGTGGTGGCCCCAAGCACTGTACAAAACGATGATCATACCACTCCCACCCCTATCCCAGCCTTTTCCTAAACCCTCCTGGTAGATCCCTACTCATCTCTTAAGGCCAAGTCCAGGTGCCTCCATGACCTGTGTCTGGTGTCTCTAGGGCCTGGAATCCCTTGGCTGCATCAGGAAGTGCCTGCTGAGGAAGCCCAAACCTGTCTCCCTCTTCTCCAAACCCGAGGTGGAGGAGGCAGAGGCACCTTCCAGCCCAGGCGAGAGCCCCACAGTGTTCTATGAGCCCACGCTGGACTGCACCCTCCGGCTGGGCCGCGTGTTCCCCCACGAGGTCAACTGGAACAAGTGGATCCACCTATAGGGCACCTGTGGGCATCACCTCCTATCCCAGCCGCCACTGCCACTGCCACTGCCACGCTGGTGCCACCTGGTGTTTGGCAGACCCCACCAGTGCCCTAGGACATCGGTTTGTATGGAGCTTCCTGCAGCAGGTGCATCCCCCTGTGCTGAGACTCTGGAAGGAGGCCAGGCCTGCTGGTGCCCAGGCTGTGTTGGGGTGGTTCCTTGGGACCCGCTCTATCCTACTGCGAGATGGTGCTTCTTGTCCCAGCCTAGTAGGGATGGGTTGGAGCAGCTGCAGGGCCTGTGACTCCTGTACTGTCCCCTCATGTGTTGGCCATTGCTGCGGCCAGGCACTCTGCCTCCGGGTACACCCCAGAGCCATCATCGGGGACCAGTGGGGCTGCTGGTGTTCACCTGCCTGTTCACCTCACATTCCCGACTCCAGCCACCTCGGCAGACTCCTGGCTCCTTGTGTGCCCAGGCACCACTGAGAGACAGAGCCTGTGAGAGATGTCTCAGAACAAGGGGTTCCCTGCTGCCAAGGGGCCTTTGCAGACACTGCAGCTCCTCCCCAGACAGGACGCCCCACTCCAGCTGGCACTGAGCCACCCACTCAGGCGCTGAGCTGGGATCGATCCCTTTTCTAGCCTTGCAAGTTACTTGGCAGGCCCCTGCTAGGCTGGGTGCCCCGCTTTCTCATCCTGGCTGGCGATTTCCTGCCAGCCCCAGAGATGAGGGATCCCTGTAAGTTTTGGTTTCATTTTGTTTTGTTCTTTAACATCTTTTCTCATTAAAAAAAAAAAAAAAGAAGAAGAAGAAAGAAAAGTCTCTGACAGGTTTTTGTTTTGTTTTGTTTTGTTTTGTTTTTAATTAAAATGAAGTAACACGCATTTAGTTTTGTGAGTGTCCTAAAGAATTACTGATTTTTCTGGGTTTCCTGGTTTCAGCAGTGGAACATCGAAGAATGCCTGTCTCCAGTAGCACCAGGTGACAAGGGAATGTGCTGGTGCTTCAGTTAACAGGAATGGGATGAAAAAGACAAAGTCCCTTCACCTGCTACCCTCCTGCTTTCTCAGCTAGTCCCTGGCCTGCCCCTGCACAGAGCAGCTCATCCTTGTAAATCTAGCAGCTCCCAGCCCAGTGCCAGGCACAGGGGCAGCTCCACATAGCTGGTGCTATCAGCAGGTTACAGAGGTCATGGGTCCACAGGACAGACTTGAACTTCTCTTTAGCACATATTGTTCACTTTTTTTTGTTGTTGTTGTTGCTACCATTTAAAAAATTTGGAGGATTCACTTTTAAAAAACAATTTAGACTCCTATCTTCTCTTAGAAAATAGAAAGTTCTACTAACAGTGAACTTAACTTCCTACACATGACAGTCACAAGTGCTGAACAATAGGCAGGATATGTCCCAACTTCATCATCTGTGTCTCACACTCACCTGCAGCTTCTGTCATTCAACAAGCCCTTCTGGGAGACTTGTGACCTTATGGCCCCTGACCTGCCTGGGACCAGATCAGACCTCTGGGTGAGGGGGACCAAGATGGCCTTGGGTTGTAGTCCTGGAAGAGAAGCTGAAGCTGGATAAGTCTCAGCATGAGTTTTTTCTCCTTTTTTCAATTTCACTTATGTGTAAAATAATTGTTTTTGGATTTTTTTGAAGGGGTTAAGTAGAATAATAGATGTGATCTGCTTTATAAACAGAAAACACTGCACTTGTTAATCTGGGGATACACTGTGTGACGGGGGAGAAAGAAAGGTTTGGGGGTCAGCAAATGTTTCTTAAAATACTGACATTGAGAGGCTGAGGCAAGAGAATCACTTAAGCCCAAGAGTTTGAGGTTGCTGTGAGCTGTGATGTCATAACACCCGACTGAGGGTGACATAGTGAGACTTTGTCTCAAAAAAAAAAAAAATTCTGACCTTGACATTCACATCTCAGAGACAGTTTTCTCATCTGAAAAATTGGGGGAGAGGAAGGGTGCCAGGCAAGCTGAAGCTGAAGGTCACCAAGTATGAGCACGTAGTAGTGTTCAGCCACACTGGTTCCCTTCCTTGTGCCTCTAGATGAGGGTTAGTGTGGATATGTGTCTGGTAGGTGAGACGGAGCAGAAGGACCTCAAGCAGACAAGGGACTTCCAGGAGCATCACTACATTCCCATGGCCATTCTGCTCTCCCTCCTCCCGCTACCATCATGAAACCCACCATCCACTCATCTGAGGCAGCTGCTCTTCCAAGTTCTGCACAGAGGTCTCCAGGAGCCACGTGTGGACCAGTTGTGAGCTTCAGGGGGCAGGCAAGTAACAAATGAGAGCCGCCCGGAAGGGGCCTTGGCTTAATACCAGGAAATGGTAGTGACGGTGGAAAACTAAAGTGGGTGAACCCAGACTGGGAGGAATGCAAATTTAGAAGAAAAATGTTAAGTACTAACCACCAAATAAAACCCACAAAGAGGCCAAAATGGGTCTAACGGCCCTTCTGGGCCCCCCAGTGCAGTGCTTAGGTGGCGGCCCTCTCGGTTGTTTCTCACTTGGGGAGGGTGCAGCAGGGGTGGGCACAAGCATCTTGGCTTTGTGTCCCCAGTGTTCCTGCATCCTATGTCCTCGTCTGCCAGAGTATAAATCCATTCTCTTTTAAATGCTTAAAACTTTATGGATCCGGTTGCTGCCTCCACGATCTTCTTAAGGCTCCCTCCCAAGCCTGCTCTTTGCACTTAGATCCATGTCTGCACACCCTGGAAAACATGGGGCTGTGACACCATGTGACATAAAACCTGCCCTTAGGAGCAGCTCACTCTGCCACTCAGGGACACCCCTGCGTGTTGGCATCAGCATGCAGAGAGCTCTCTTGTCAGCCACTGGAGTCATGCAGGGCTGATGTTCGGAAGTCGTAGTCGCTTTCTCCTAAGGGCGACATTGGAAATACTCCTCATCTTGTCGCACTTCATGGTGCATCCTTTAGGCTGCCATCCGGGGCTCAGCCTCAGTCCCTTCTCCAAGCTTTTCTCAGATACTGTGCAGCCTCTTGCTGCCAGCCACTTCCTATGTCCCTGTCCCTTCCTCCCAGCCTCAGCTAAGTGACCACACGTCGTCCTTGGAGTCCTGACAACCATCCTTTCTGTGGGCCATGACACTCTTCCGCTGAGGTTTTCTAAATGTGCATGTGTATATATACATGTTGTGTGTGTACAAGTAAATGTAAGTGTGCTTGCCTGGGGCTGAGCATGTGATCTCCCTGTATCGGGGGAGCTCCAGCTCACCTTCTAGTGCAGGGTTGGGGGAGCACTGCTGAATTACAAAAGACTCTGCCAATTTACCACCTGCCTCATCACCCATATTCCCTGCCACAGAGGGCTGCTGTGGCAATTGTTTGGGGTCCCCTTTATAAGCACTCCTGGACAGCAGAGTGTGCAGGGACACCATGTTCAGCCAGCACCTGCCACTTATAGCACTCATCAGCAGATGGCGCCAGCAGCCTGAGAAGCTTTGTTTCCTATTGGCTTACTTTGGTTTCCCGGCCTGGGGCCTTGTCCACTCATGTTTGAGGGGGAGACCAGTAAGTAGAAGTTGAATGAGTCATAAAATTTGACTTCTCATAAAATTGATGATGTAATAAAGACATTTTCTGAGCACTTTGCAGACACTGTTCTGGGTACTTCATACACGTTAGCTCCTGGTCTCACAGCAGCCAGAAGAATAAGTCTCTTTGATGTGCCTATTTTGTGTGTGAGGAAACTGAGGCATCAGAGGTAAAATGATTTCCACAATGCTGGAATCTACAGAGTGGACCAGCTGGCATTCTACCCCAGTGCCAGCCTCAGTGCCCTCTCCCCAACACCACTTCCCTGTGATTTGTGGTGGGCAGCCCCCCCCTTCCCCCAGAGAGCAGAAGGTTAGGGTTTCTCATCTGGGGGCATCAATTTTAGGAAGAAAAGCCTTCATTTGTCATCCTAGGGATGGGGGGCTACCCACTCACCCCACGTTCTGACCAATGGGGGAGGGTCTCGTGCCAGTTTACACACTGCCCAGGAGGCTTGTTTCATCCTGGTGCCCCATCCTGTGGCCTCTCCAGGTCCAAGGGCAGATGGCTGCCTCCTCTCTGCCCACTCCTCTGCCAGTTGCTCTGCCGCTGATGGATGCATTGATCAACTGGTTCATTCATTCATCCATTCAATATTTTTGAGCCCCTGCAGAGAGAACCTTCCATCCCCACCCTACTGGTCTAGATACCGACTATGATGAAAGAGTGAGAGACGTACCGCAAAGTGTAGTGAGCATGCTGGAAAAAATGGGCCAGTGGTGGGTTGCATGTTAAATAAGGGCCCAGTCCCGGTTCCCCACTGAGGAGGGGACACCTGAGCACAGGTCCATCCTTTCCTTTTCTACAAATGTGCAGGTTTCTTGATGGCAGCTATCCCCTCTCCTATTTTCCTTGTTGGGAGTTTATGCTTCTCCCTTAACGGTTGACAGGTTGGGCTTCCAGGAGGGGTATAAGCCCTACACTGCCCCATCTCCCACTGGTCATCGCTTTCTAGTTTCTGAAGATGCCTCTGGGCCTCAAATGCCCCGAGGTGGCAGCCAGACTCATGTAAACCACCTTCCTAGATAGGTGGGAGGAAGGGGCTCCCATACACAACACAACAGGGAGGCCCACAGGAACGCAGGATGTAGGATGGAGAGTGCATGAATTCTGGGCAATTCACTGCCTGTCATTGGGCCTCCACTTCCTTCTGTCTCCTTCCCTTGTTAGAGCATCAGGGACACCTAGACAGCATCCTAGGCCTACCTTGCTGTAATTGTCATGGTTGGGGAGCTGGGTTGGGGGTGCTGTAGATCATGGCAGAGGGCCATGGTGCAAGCTTCACGCATCTGGTGAGAACTCTCTGTGGAGGAAACCCGGAACAGCTGTGATCACAGCCTTCTTTCCGCTGACCCAGAGCCCAGCTCCAGGTGATGCTGGAAAGAAGGAAACCCACATCCAACCAGGGGCTGTCCCCACTCTCTCCATTCATCCCCAGAGCAAGCCGAGAGGCTGATTCCTACCCCTGCCTTACAAAAGAGAAAACTGGGGCTCAGAGACAGGGGGATTTTTGCCCCAGGTCATTCATGAGAAAGCAGCATTGGAGCTTGGTCCTCTGGTCCCTGTGAATGTGGTCTTTCCTCCGGACAGCAGGAGTCTCCTTACCACTGGAATGATAATAGCATAATCCTGGAACTTGTTCTGCTGCAAGTGACAGAAACTGAGCTCAAACCAGCTTAAGCAAGAAAAGGAAATGTATCAGTTCATTGATTCAGGCAGGATAAGTTGGGTTACGCTGCAGTAACAAACAGCCCTCATCACAGCAGCTGAGAAAGGATGCATGTCCTATTGACGATACGCACCCATCACAGCTAAACCAGGAACTTTGGCCTGTATTTCCTTACTTGAGGGCCCAGGCTGAGGGTCACATTCTTAATCATCACTGGTCACTGTGGCATGGAGGACGCATCATGACTGTCAGCAAGTGCTCTGTCCAGAAGCAAGCCTTGCCACTCCTGCTCACAACTCATCAGCCAGTCTATCATGTGGCCATGCTTGACCTAAGGGGCCAGGAGGTGCGATCCTGCTTTGTGCCCAGAGGCCAAAAACTGAAACTATTTAGTGAATAGTGTAATGACTTCCATACTCATGTACCTAAAAAGTCCAAGGGATTAGGTGTACTTTCAGGCATGGCTGGATCCAGGAACCTAAGCAATACACTGGGAATATGTCACCATCTCATCTCTGCTTTCTCACGTGTTGGTTTCATCTCAGGCAAACTGTCCCTTCCTGTGCTGTCTCTATAGCTCAGCAAGCCCAGCAGAGACAGTATGGATCAGGTAGGGTCACATGCCTGTCCCTGAACTGAACTGTACTGTTGCTGGGGGATGGAATGCTCTATTGGCCAGGCCTGGGTCATGGAGCCACTTCCAGAGCTGGGGTCAGCCACTGCCACAGCTGTTGCACAGGAAAAAAGCACTAGGCACTCACAGGTATTTGCTGTTTCTTACCCTTTTGATCTAGCTCTCTGCCAGCATAGCCAGATGTGGAAGAGCTGAAATTGGCATCTGGAAAGCAGTTTAGGTTCTGATTCTGACCACTAATTCAGTGTGTGGCCTCGGGCAGGTCACCATTTGTCCACCTGTCAGGTGGATCACCCTGCCCCCTCTGAGCCTGCAGGTGGCAAGAAGTGGGCTGTGGCTTCCATGGTGGGGATAGCTATCAATCCTCCTTTTTCTTAAGAGGTCATTGCATGGACTCTGGGGGACAAGGAGCTGCCTTGCCTCTTGCTCCTTGGTCACACCTCCAGGCCTTTGCCCAAGCTCTTCTTTCTGCCTATAATAGCTGGTGCCCTTAACAACTTCCATTCACTTTTCATATTCATTTTTCAATGTCCAACAAACATCACCTCCTCCCTGAAGCCCCCTGTGATAACCCTTCTGGGCTCCCGACAGTAGTGTGCTGGGGCTGGCTCATAGGGACTAGCCAGGAGACCTGCCATGTGCACCTCTTCCCAACTCTGTTTAGAGTCCAGTTGAGAACTTGAAATTGGCCACAGTGGAAGTATTTCCCCATGGAAATAAGAAAATGCTACAAATCAGGCTTTATTGAGTGCCTGCTGTGTGCCAGGCTGGGCTAAAGCAGAGAACAAAGCAGACAAAGCCATTGGCCTCGCAGAGCTCATGCTCCATGTCCATCTTTGCTCCAGTATCTGTTCATCTTGGTCTACGCATCCAACCATTCCTCCCTCAAGCTTTTTACCACCCTTCTCTGGGTCCTCTTGTCCATCCGTCCTGTCCTGCATCCCTCCAGATGGGCCAGCTCTTGTCTCCATCTGTTTGCACCTGTACTCTAGTTGTGTCCCCCTTCAAAGGTGGTATTTTGAGGAGCCTTTTCTTCCCCAGGCCCAGCCTCAGTCAGTCCCACTTGTCCCCTCCCCCACACCCCAAGGAGCTCTGCGTGCAGAAGAGCTGAGCCGACCAGCACCTGGAACCTGCTGCCCCCAAGAGGGTGTGAAAACCACGGCACACCTTGGCCCAAGAGTCTCTGGGGTACTGGGGGAGGATGTTGAGAATTGCTAACCCGTGCAGGAGCTGCGGTTTCATTCTCATGCCCCCGTCTCACATACCTTTATGCCAAGTTCATTGTTCCACTATTAAAGTCGTCAGTGTTCTAGAACTTTCCAACCTCATACCAGGCACCCCCCAAGGACTCTCAAACATTCAGCCACCTCTCTGGACCACCTCATTTTACAGATGAGTCATGGAGAAGCTCACAGCAGGGCTGACTCCTCACCTAGCTCTGCTCCCAGAGCAGGGACCACCAGAGCTGTGTCCTTCAGGTGCTGCTCCTCAGCCTTGTCCCCGGGGAAGACGATGGGGTCCACATGGGCCTAGGTCTGGGACGGGAGCATCCCCCCTTAGAGCTTCTGAGCTGAATCAGACTCTCTGCTGCCTTAACACTGCTTGGTCTGGAAAAAGCCAAGCCACCTCTGAGAAAGGCAAGCTTGGAGGGAAAACTATTCTCCCTGCCAATTCGTCCAGGCTGCCCGTGCCACGAGTGCCCCAGGGGAGGGTCAGTGGGCCTTGTGCCACCCTGCAAGTACTTTGTGGACAATAAATAGCTTTTGGGTGCATGAGGGGATTTTTTTTTTTTTTTTTTTTTTTAATGGGCATCAGAAGTCAGTGGTGGGGGCTGTTTTTAAGAGACAAGACTGATTTTAAGTCCGGAAACCCCGCTGAGTGTTCCTCTGCAGGGTGGGACAGCCCCACAGGTACCCAGGCTGTCACTCTTAGCTGGTTTTCTCACCCCACCTGCCTCCTGCCCAAGCCTTGCTACTGGCCGCAGGAGGAAGGAAGCTGATATTTATTGAGGGTCAGCTCCATAATGTTTGTGGGTGACTTGCTCATTTCCCCAAGGTAGGCTATGCCATCCCCCTTGTCCAGACAAGGAAACTCTGGCTCAGACAGGGTAGGTGACTTACCCCAGGAAGCACAGCCAGGAGGCGTCAGAGTTGAGATTCAGACCTACATCCTTTAGGCCACCAATTCCTCCCACCCCCAGGGCTGCTGTGGGCACAGTCCTTCCCCTCCACCTTGCTGCTGAGACATGATAAGGAACAGTGTGGGCTTCCTGTTGCTCCTGGAGGCAGGACGTGGAGGGCTGGGCCTGGTGTCTGTCACAGGCTATCCCCTGGTCCCAAGAGACCTGAGCACAAGCCTGGAAGGATGGGAGTCTGTCATCTGTGTGCCACGGGCACACTTGGCACACACATTCATGTGCAGGGGGTGAGCTCCACAGGCTCAGATACATGCGTGCAGGTGAACACATGGCATACCACAGGCGTGCACTGGTGTCCATGGGCACATGCAGTGTGCTCACGACGTGCCAGCACTCCCTGAGCCACATGCATGCACACACACACATGCACACGCACACACACTCTGTAACATCAGGCTTAGATGCCCATCAGGCAGACAGAAGGTTGCAGGTTTCTTCATACCACAGTCCTCTTCATCTGCATGGGGCAGCTTTAATCTGTCAAGGAAGCTGCCTTGGGGTCCAGTGGCCTGGCCAGCCCTAGACAGCCAGTCAACCTCATCAGCTGGCCTGGGGCCCAGGTCCTGAAGGTGGGGGCTGCATGACCACCCACTGGCGGAGGTAGCTCCTGGGGGGCCCTTCATCCCTGGGGCTGGCAAAGTCACACTCCACAGGGCTGCCGCAGTCAGAGCCCGCAAAGCCGCTGTCAAATGTGTCCATGTCCAGGCCAGCGGGGGGCGAGCTCGCCTCGCTCTCTGACACCTCTCCGGGTGGCCTGCCACCCCAGGGTGGCCCCACAGCCCAGCCCTCTTCATCTGCATGGGGCAGCTTTAATCTGTCAAGGAAGCTGCCCAGGGGCCCTCCCAGCCCAGGGCCACCAGCTGAGACACAGCCACAGGAAAGGACTGTGGTCCCTGTGCCCAAAAGAGGGTCTTGTAGGCCCGGGCCAGGATCCAGTCCAGCATCCAGGTCCAAGGCTGGGTAGCCGTCATCCCCACAGCTGCAGGGCCATGTGCACAGCCCTTCTGTGTCCGCCACAGTCACTGTGTCGATGGACACCAGGCCATATGGCCGGTCCCTCTCCTCGCTACAGGCTGAGCCACCTAAGCTGCGGCCCATGGCAGGCACTGGGCCCCAGCAGCTGGGCTCAAGCATGCCATCAGATTCCACCAGGTCTGCTGGCTCTGTCAGCTCTGCAGGCTCCAGCCCCTTCATGGGACTCTGTGGTGGATGGCAGTTATACACCTCCAGTGTCGAGGGTGTCCCTGAGCTCCAGAGCCCCAGGTCCAGGCTGGAGGCAGTGAAGGGTGAGCCCACCCATTTCTGTGAGAAACCAAAAGAAGGAGAATCATGAGCCAGCACAGGGGGAGAGTATAGAGACGGACACAGAGACAAGACAAAGGGACGGTAAGAGAGAGGAACAGAGAAACAGAGCCAAAGACACAGCGAGATAGAAAGGGAGAGAAGAATCAGAACCACGATGTGCCCTGCCCCATGGGAGTCCCTGCCTCTGTCCTGTCCCCACTCTGGGCCTCAGTTTTCCCACCTGCAACAAGGAATTGCTGCTGTCTCGTACCTGCCCGCTGAGACAACCATGGTCCCATGGCCTGGGCAGGGGCCAAGATTCCCAAGTCTAGGAGGGCCTGAGGTCTGAGTGACAAAGCCCCCAGCCTACCCCATCCTCTGCCCTACTTCCTCTTTGACATTTCTGGACACCTAGCATCCCTCTGTTTATGCGTCCCACCAGACCAGACACTCAGCCAAGACAGAAGCCTCCATCTCTTTAGTCCACAGCTATATCCCCAATGCCTGGCAGACAGCGGGTGCTCAATAAATGAATGAGTGGAGTAAAGTAATGAGAAGTCATTGGGGAAGGGCTTGGTGCATTTTGCAGGTAAAGGATGAGGGTGGTGCTGGCTGCGGAGGTGGCCCTTCAGCTCTGAGGAACCCCCTTCCCTCCTTTACCAAGGAGTCCCACTCATGATGCAAAAATTCTCATTTGATTGGTAAAAAAAATCTCTAAGAATGGGAATCTCTGAGTTTTGACCTGACCTTCCTCAGAAAACTCATCTCAGAACTATGATGTGAAGTCACTAATTTAAAGTCATTTGTAATTTGTATACCCTTGAGCCAGTTCATTACCTTCTCTGGGCCTCAGTTTCCTCATCTGTAAAATAGACCTAATAGTAATACTTACCCACAGGGTTGTCATGTGGGTTAAATGCATTAATGTTTCTAAAGCTCTTAGCAGAGTGCCTGGTACATAGCAAGTGTCATATGAGCACTGGCAAAAATCTCCAAGTAAATGTGACACTTGAGCTTTAGGGAAGAGGAAAAGGTAAGTCTCTTTACCATGTGGGTTGGAGCCCAGGTTCCTCCCCTGCCCTGGTCAAGTAGCCTTGCCTGAGTCTCCTCATGAGTATCCCGGAGGATGGCAGAGGATGGAAGGAGGGAGGGTGCCCAGTATAGCTCCAGGCAGACAGGGGCTGCCCAGCCCTGTTCCAGGTCCCTGTTGCCTGACTTGCAGGCTGGGCTGCAGCAGGTGGGGCTGCCCTTCCCCCTACCCACATCCTCTCTGCGGGGGCCCCTCCCACTCCTGCAGGGTGGGGGAGGAGGTCTAGACTGGCACAGACAGCCCCACCGCAGGGGGAAGGTGGCAGCCTGACTGGGGTTGGAGAGTTGTGCAGGCAGGGCCAGACCCTTGTTAGAATCCTCTCCACACCAGAGCAAGGACACCTAAAAAAGGACCTGGGGGTCAATTTGTTACTCAAATGACCACTAGGCTGACCCCTAGTTTGGCTCCTTGGGCTGGGCAATGCTGTCTGATCTTGTTTAACTCCTTTTTTTTCTTTTTTAGGACAGAGTCTCTGTCACTTGGGCTAGAGTGCAGGGGCATCATCATAGCTTACAGAAACCTCGAACTCCTGGGCTCAAGCAATCCTCCTGCTTCAGCCTCCTGAGCAGCCGGAATTACAGGCATCCACCCCCATGCCTGGCTAATTTTACTATTTTTTGTAGACATGGGGTCTCACTCTTGCTCAGGCTGGGTGCAAACTTCTGAGTTCAAGCGATCCTCTCTGCTCAGTCTCCCAGAGTGCTAGGATCACATGTGTCAGCCTGATCTTGTGCCAATTTTGCACCACTAGAGTTATTGTCTGCACTTTGTAATGGGGAAATTGATGCTTGGCTTGAGAACTGGCTGGGACCTTGTGCTGGGCCTTGCAGTGTGAGCTGGGGGCATGATAGGGCTCCTGAAGAGAAGAGGCTCAGAGGGGTTTGTCACACTCACCTTGAAGTTTCCTCTGTGGATCTCATCCAGGTCCTTGAAGAACTTCTCTGGGCTGGGCACCAGCCACACCTTCTCCCACAGCCTGGACAGGCAGAGAAGGGATGAGGCCCTGGGAAGGGCATCCTGGCCTCCCACTCTGCCTCCCCAGCTTAGCACCTCCCTTCCCTCCCAGGGCTCCGTTTCTACCTCTGTAAAGGGGGAGCAGTGAGATTCCCTCAGATTCCTGAAGACCCATCAAGGTTTCGGGCTGGGCTGCCCGTTGCGTGCTGGGCCAGCGCTATACCCCTTCTGAGCCTCAGCATCCTTGTGAACAGCCAGGAACAATGTGTGGTTGTCACACCAGCCAACCTACCCCACTGGTTGGCCCCTGTGTCCCTTGGGCCTCTTAGCTTCAAATTCACTGCACAAGATCACAGCTGAGGGCCCTATTTCAACCCCACCTCCTCTACTCCAGAGCTGTGTGACCTTGGGCAAGTTGCTTGACTGCTCTGTGCCTCGATTTCTCTATTTATAAAATAGGGGTAACTGTAGTGTATCACAGGCATGGGTAGCCTGGGGGTGAAATGAATGCCCTGCACAGTGCCCAGCACACAATAACCTCAGTGAGTTGGTTATTATCGTCATCACTGTCATTAATACCATGACAACAGGTGTGTCCCTCAACCCGAGGTAGGTCACAGTGGGGCTCTGGCCCAGGCTGACCACTTCCTTGCCTCTCCAGTGCCCTGGCCTCACCTCCAGGACGGGTGGGTCTTCAGGCTCCAGATGATAAGGCTACAGACCACGACAAGCAGCAGGAGGAGCAGCAGGTGAGGGTCCCAGACCTCTTTTATGTCTGGACAGGAAGCATATAAAGAGTTAAATGGCACCGACTCTATGAGAGGCCACATGGAGCAGGTGTGGTGAGAAATGGGTCTAGGTGGAGGAGAAGGGGTAGGAAGCCAGACAGAGCCTAGAAGTGGTGATAGATCTGGGTGCAAATCCTGCTCTTGAACCCCACCCCTAGCAAGTAATGTCATCTCTCGGAGCCTCAGTTTCCTTATCTACCAAATGGGCAGAATGATTCCCACTTCAGAATCAAATGCCTGGTAGAAGCAGCAGCTGGCCCCCAACACAGGGCCTGGCTACTAGGGGCTCCAGAAATGTCAGATGGCTACATCTGGAAGTGAACAACTGAACAGACACCTCCCAGCCATGTTGGGAAAACTCAGGGCACAGGGTATCTGGACAAAGACAAGATTTGGTACCAGGTGTGGGGCAACTACATCAGTGTCACACCTACCCTCCCTAGGGGTCTGAAAGATGACTGGGTCACTCCACTCGCTCCAGGTCCCTTGGTAGGAGGAGCCGGGCTGGGGCCCTGCCCGCACCTGCAGCTCGTAGCTTGAGTCTTTCTGGAATTCCAAGGGCAGCAGGGAGACACTTCTTGAGTCCACTGAGATCTGCTTTCTCTTTGGGCTCTGCCAGGACAGGGAAAGGGTGCATAGGGTCAGGTTCAACCAGAACGCCCCTGCCTCAGGCAGAACCATCCCTTTTTTAGGCCCCATGAAGGCTCGGACTCTTCCTCTCCCCTAAGAATCAGGCCACGCCTGAGCCCTGGCTGCTCCAGCATGGGCAGCACAGACTTAGCACTGACCCGGCCTTGCCTGCAGTACAACCCTTTGTTCTATTTCTCTTTGATCCCCCTCAGCCACTCACAGTCCTGGCAGTGGAGCCTCCCTGCTGA
>CAUYPK010090130.1:0-16949 GCA_963574355.1 Loris lydekkerianus
GTTGGAGCTGCATGCGGCTCGAGAGCCGCATGTTCGCCACCCCTGATCTAGAGTAATCCAGGATGAGGATTTGAGGACCCTGGTAGAGACTGACCCATAAACGGTGCGTGGGATGGCGGAAGAACTGGGTGTCAGCTCCCATGCAGTTTTTGATGGTTTAAAACGTATTGGAAAGGTCAAAAATCTCGAAAAGTGGGTGCCCCATAATTTACATGATTGGCAGAAATTGTCAGGTTTCGAGGTTTGTTCTTCATTGCTTTTGCTCAACCAAAACGATCCTTTTTTGGATTGGATCGTCACGTGTGATGAAAAGTGGATTCTCTAGGACAATAGGAAACATTCAGGACAGTGGTTGGACACCGATGAGCCACCCAGACACTTCCCAAAGGCGAAACCCCACCAAAAAAAGATGATGGTTACTGTATGGTGGTCAGCGGCTGGTGTGATTCACTATAACTTTCTGCAACCAGGCCAAACCATCACAGCAGAGTCCTATTGTGAGGAAATTGATGAAATGTACCAAAAATTGCGTCAGCAGCATCCAGCACTGGTCAACAGAAGAGGTCCGATCCTGGTCCACGACAACGCCCGGCCGCAAGTCTCACAAATCACCGTCCGAAAATTAAAGGAATTGAGCGTCGAAGTTCTGCCCCACCCAGCATACTCCCCAGACCTCTCGCCAACCGACTACCATCTTTTCAAGCACTTCGATAACTTTCTCACCGGTAGAACCTTTGCCAATCAAGACCTAGAAAAAACGGCCTTCGTTGACTTCATCGAATCCCAAGCACCCAATTTTTATGCTGACGGAATTAATCAACTTGTGTTACGTTGGCAAAAGTGCACTGATTCAAATGGCACTTATTTTGATTCAATTGAATAAATATTCACAGATATTACAGTTTAAAGTAGACTCATAAAAACGGACAAAACTTTTGAAATGACCTAATATATTCTTGTGAGAAAGAAGCAGGGATAGAAAGGCAAGAGATGAAAACAGCCAAAAATAACTTTGTGCTCAAAGTCTCTATCTTACCCCTTACCCTCCTTCTTAAGAAATCCTACAGGGAAGGGATAGCAGTGAGAAAATCCAATTTAGTCATATAACAATGTTCTTCCCAGCCATGAGCACGGTATGTTTTTCCATTTGTTAACATTTTCAGCTTAACCGGTCTGTGAAACTAGTGTATGATGCCCCCTGGTCATATCAATGTACACAGCTATGATTTAATAAAAATAAATAAATAAATAAATAAGTACAGAAATACATGTTTGAACAATAATGTTTCTAAGATATTAGCATCAATAAAACATTGTATAAGATGTTAAATAAATTTAAAATTAAACTTAAGAGACCACATACCCTTAATAAATTCTAACCAACACCACCTACAGTTTATACTATACATTAAAAAAAAAAATCTTCCTGGAAAAGTAGGGGTATAGAAAACTGGCATTGGGGTCTAAAGTCCAGAAGTCTGGTTGTGGTTGAGGGAGTTATATATGAGAGGAGAGCTAGAACTTTAAAAAAGGTCAGAAAAGGCACACATAAAGAAAGAGTAGTTTGGAAAAATTAAAGGAAGATATCCTGGCTGATTTTTATAAACATCTTTACAGATAGATATATCTATGTTTATATCAATACATAACATCTACTAGGGACAGGACAATTTTGTCATTCAGGGGACAATTGTGAAAGTCTAGAGACTTAATTTTCACAGAAATAGAGAGGGTACATTTAGAGAGAATATGACAGGGATGCTGCAAAACATCTTACAAACCTCAGAACAGCCTTCCTTCCAAAATTATTTATCCCACACTTTTAGTGAGTCCCAGAACCTCAATAATGCTGAGGTTGAGAAAACCTGATGCATAAGAGAAAACATAGTCTAAGGTTGAGTAAAAGCTTGCATAAAACTACATTGAAACTAAAATTACATGTAATATGATGTGAAAAAACTAATCTGGCACCTTTTAATTATTTCCCCCCAAATAATTATATAGTTCAATAGCAAATTTTTGGTAATTCATTATATTTTATCTAAGGAGGGAAAAATGTGTTTAGTGATGTTCAGATATTAATAGCATTTTACATCATGTTTTCAATCGAACATTTAATGAAATACATCATCTAATTCTAACTTTGCTATATAAATAATCAGTATGTAATTATAGAACTCCTTCAAAAAGGCCATTTGTTGAATGTGCTGAATGTTGAGTCCTCTGCCTTAAGCAAGATCACATTAAAGATTGGATATCTGCTGAACAAGTCCCTTATTAGTTTATTTTTGGGAGAAATATTTACTGAATCTCTTCTAAATGCTAGACTATTCTAGAGCTCTAGATACTCTGAGTAAAATAAAACTCTCAAAGATCTTATACTCCAGAATAGAGAAAGACATTACAAAGATTCTTGAAAATCAGTAAGATAATGTCTCTACAAGAAGTATATCCTTAGATTAACATGGTGGCAAAATACTTAATTCAATTACATCCTTTAAAAACTATCAGTTCTTTTTTTTTTTTTTTTATTAAATCATAGCTGTGTACATTAATGTGATCATGGGGCACCATACACTGGTTTCATAGACCATTCGACACATTTTCATCACACTGGTTAACATAGCCTTCCAGGCACCCTCTTCATTATTGTGTTAAGACATTTACATTCCACATTTACTAAGTTTCACATATACCCTTGCAAGATGCACCACAGGTGTAATCCCACCAATCCTCCTCCCTCTCCCTACCTATACTGAGTTATCTCATATCTCCCTGATGATTTAACAAAAGCGGCTGGAAGACTTGATCTAAAAATAAAAGAATCCGCCTTGGAAAACTGAAGGTAAGAGAAGAACAATGCAAAGTTACATATAAGAAAACATAGTATTTAGTTAAAACATCTCTATTGGGAATGCTAGAAAGTAAATTATATTTGAAAATTGTGGAAAATGTGTAAATCCAATAAACAATTTTAACAGTGATGTAATATTATCATCTATATGATCACATAGCTTTTCTTGGTTCTGGAAGCTATTTTTAATTTAATAAATATAAAGTGAGGGAATGTAGAGCTATACTTGTTAACTTGCAGGATACGAAAGAAGGAAAATTGTATCTTAGGAATCTCGACTTAGTACGGAAAATAAGACCTACTGGAAAGATCTCTTATTCTCTCTTTCTTGCTGTCCTTGTTAATCTGAGAAATAGAAAATTTAGGATAAAGCATTCATAATAATGGTGTATGAGAAAAATTTGAGCTTATTTGCTGGCTTGTTTAAAGAAGTGACTTGTCTTTTTTTCTCTTTCAATATTGTTACAATTTTTTTGGTTCAAAGATATATCTACTTCTTGAAAATAATAACTATATTATCTTTTGTTAGTTTTATATAACTTGAAAAAACCTTTGTAAATTATGTGTTTTTGAAATTTTGGGCAGAAGCTTCAGTTGGAAGCACTTATAAAAACTCTATGGAAACTCTGGATTTGGACAGAGTGTGAGGGTTAGGGTGACATACAAACACCATTGGGAAATTTTCATAAAAAGCAAAAAATAATAAATGCTTATATGTACCCTATTTTTAAAATGATGTTATCTGATAAAATTGAGTATATGTGTGCCAAGAGTTGAACTTGCTTGCCACTTCCCTTGACTCATCCAGAAAGAAATATTGGTTGTTTTTATTCAGATATTTGGGCTACATTTTTCACCTTTCATTGGTTTGGGTCACAGCTGATTTTATTATATAATACTATATAGTACTAGTAATATTAGATTGATAGTCCTTTCCAAAGGCATGTGCTTTCTTTAAATGTTTTGATCCTAGTTAATAATAAAGAGATGCATATCTAAGCTGAAGAATCTGACACTAAATGGAGTTTTCATTGATGTTTAAACTTTGTCTAAGTTAATACTTAAATACTGGGAGAGATGAGCTGCTCTAATGGAATCCCAGTTAATAAGTAGCATGAGCATAGTCATTCTTGACCTTGGTTGGACATTGTAATCACCCAGGGAACATTTTAATTCCTAAAATTGAATTCCATTCCAGACCATTTAAATCAGGATGTTTGGAGTGGAGTTTATACAGTAGTGCATTTTCAATGACTTTTATATGCCATCCATTCTGAGAACCATATGCATGTAAAAGAATTCTCAGATATGCACCATATATGCCTGCTGCAACAGTATGACCAGGGGTGCTGGCACCAGATATACTGAATCAAAGTCTAGTGGTCACTGTGGATATCATAATAATCAATAGGATGCCGTGGACTAGTGTTTTCTCAACCTTTTTTATTCCACAGCAAACTTGAACATATAGTTAAACTTTCAAAGCACACTTAACTGACGTTGATAAAAAAAAAAAAGAACATACCTACTAATCTAATTAATAATCTTCAAAATATTTTCATAGCACATCTAAGATCTCCTCATACCACACCAGTTTGCTGTAACACACCAGTTGAAAATCACTACCCTAGACCTTATTTTTTGCATGGACATATTGATTTAACAATAACATACTGACTGGGCGGCGCCTGTAACTCAGTGGGTAGGGCGCCAACCCCATACACCGAGAGTGGTAGGTTCAAACCCAGCTCTGGCCAAAACTGCAACAATAAAATAGCCAGGTATCATGGCAGGTGCCTGTAGTCCCAGCTACTCGGGAGGCTGAGACAAGAGAATCTCCTAAGCCCAGGAGTTGAAGGTTGCTGTGAGCTATGTGATGCCACGGCACTCTACTGTGGGCGACAAAGTGAAACTCTGTCTAATAAAAAAAAAAACAAAACAAAACAAAACAATAACATACTGACCAAGTTGCCTTTCTGAGAACTCTATAAGCCAATTAAAAGATATAAGTACCCCAGGTGAGTACACAGTCAAGGAGAACCTCATCAAAGTTGTAAAAATAATGTTACATTTACTTACCATAGCCTTCCCCTAGCAAGCAGTAGATGTCATGAGTGGAAAAGAAGTGCCAACTCATGGCTTCTCTGTTAGGGGAAAAACAGAAGAGTAGAGCATGCATCTAACTTTCTGATTTTTTAGGAGATTTCCCAAGGCACTGGTATCTCTCTTGTCTGATCTGGACTTCTGGCAGGAACTGACATAATTTAGATACCCAAACACTACTGAGAACAAAAATGAGTGCAATGGCTCCTTGCATGACCCAGAGAGACGACATGACTCCAGAAAGATAACAGGGAGAGCAAAAGATTATGAACTACCAAAAAGTAAATAGGGACAAAACTTTTTAGTGGAAAATTACAAACATAAGACCAGACAAGACACATCCATGGCCAAGACTGAGGTGGGGGGGGGGGAGGAAAGGGAAGTGGTGATTGGTAAATGTCTTCCTCTTTACAATACCAATAAGTAAATAGTTGGGAGGGTGGCTATTTTTCTCAAATGCACAGATTTTACAAAATAATAATCAAGTATACAAAGAAACAGAAAAACATGATCTAATCCTAAGACCAAAATAAGACTCCAGAAAGCAACCCTAAAAAAATCTCAGAACTGTACATTACCTGAGAAAAAAACTTAGAATAACTGCTTTAAAGATGTTCAGTGAGTTGAAAGAGAACTCAAGAAGACAACTAAATAACTATGTGTACAAAATTTGAGAACATCAATAGAGACAAAAACCACATCTATGGTGCATCTTAGAATGGGTACAGGCAATTGCACTAATGTACACAGCTATGAATTAACAATTAAAAAAAAAATATATATATATATAAAGAATCAAGTGGAAGAAGCTTTTGAGTTGAAAAATACAGTAACTAAATTAAAAAATTTACTTGAGAGATCGAAATAGCCATTATGAAAAAATGTAAAAATAGATGTTGGCATGGGTATAGTGGAAAAAAATAGAGACAGGCAAGATGTAAAGGAGTAGAGTTTTGGGATGTAATTGAAGTTAAGTTTCCATCAGTTTAAAGTAGATTGCTATAACTTTAATATACTTATGCCATCTCCATGGTAACCAAAATACTACATATGAAAGATACACAAAAAGAAATTTAAAAAGAATTAGTAAAATAAAATTTCAAGAAATTAAAAAAAAGTTCAGTGATACAGGAAAGGAGGGACAAAATAGCTTTAAAAGTACAGAAAACAAAATGGCAATAGTAAGTCCTTCCCTACCGGTTATTATCTTAAATGCAAATACAATTAAGAGTTGGGGAATTCAACACCCAACTCCCAGCATTGGACAGATCGTCTACACAGAAAACCAACATAGAAATATCAGATTTAAACTACATCATGGACCAAATGTACCTAACAGGCATTTATAGAACATTTCACCCAATAGCTGCAGAATATATTTTTTTTTCATAAGCAAAAAGAACCTTCTCTGGGATAGACCATATGTTAGGATGCAAAACAAGCCTCATTTTTTTTTTTTTAAATATAAAAGCATATCAGTGGGGAGAGGGTGGAGCAAGATTGTAGCCCAAAAACATCTTCTTACTAACAACTTACAGCAAGGCAAGGGAAAGAAAACTACAACCACCTCTAGTGGGGGAGCTCACCTAGGCACATCACTCTGGGGGCACAGTGAAGCAGTGGTGGACTACAAGAGCCAGGGAGGAGGTCTGGAGCTGAGGAAAATCAGCATAGAAGGTGAGTGTTTGGGAATGGGTGGGGACCAGCTGGCCAGCCCACTTACAGAGGACTGTAGACCAGAAGGGGCTATTCTGCAGTTGTTGTTGTTGTTTTTTTTGTTTGTTTGTTTGTTTTTGTTTTTGTTTGTTTTTGTTTTTTTGTGACTAAACTCCTCACTGTAGTTGCCTTAGAAGGCTTAAATAAGTGGGTGGACTCAATCAGTTTCCAGGAGTTGTATTTGAATACCAAGTGGGGTAGTTCTCCCATCAGCTTGGCTGCTAGCTGGACACTGCCAATGTGGGAATGCCATGTGGGAGAAACAGTCCGCAGGATCTGAATGCTATATCAGATCTGGTATGCCTGCTGAGTTCAGGCATCTACCCTTAGGGTGAGCTGAGAGGCCCTGGGAATAGTTGTCAGAGGGTACTGTGAGATGTGCTTCCTACATAATCTGGAGAGAGCTCAGGATCCCAATCCCATGGGGACTGAATCCTGATGAAGCAACCAGGCCCTGACTGAGGGCAACTAAGTCAAGAAGATAGGATCTGATCTCCTCTGCAACTACAGAGTGGCTTATGCCACTAATTTCTCACTGCAAAACAGTGCATAGAAGTTCTCCACCTCCTAACACAACAGCACCACCTGGTGTCCTGGAAATATATTGATATATAGAGAGATAGTAATACACATGCATACACACACATATACACATTTCTTTGTTTTTTGTTTGTTTGGTCAGTTGGTTGGTTGCATTTCTATCTTTTCAGTTTTGCTTTCTTCATTACTGAAGGATTCTCCATTTTTGTTACAGTTTTTTAGCCCTTTTAATTTTTTTTTTTCCCAATTTTGGTAGAGATTTTTCTACTTTTCTCATCTTTCCCACACAAATTTCTCATATAACATCTAACATATCCATTTTTTCATGTTATAATTGTATTTACAATTTTATTTACCTATATTTATGTTTGTTTGTTTTTTCTTATCTCTGAGTGCTGGGGAGTCACAGCATTGGTCTGGCTCAAGGAGGTCACAAATTCACAGTCCAGGATGTTGATCTAACTTCAGCCTATGGAAAACCAGTATTGGCAGGCCCAACTGTGACATATTACTGAATGTTTAATTTTTTTTTTCCTCTCTCACTATTTGGTGGAAGTAGGGTCTTGCTTTTGCCCAGGATGGTAAAGAGCTCCTGAATTCAAAGGACCTGCTGAACCTGGCCTGCCAAAGTCCTAAAGAGCCCATAGCACTCTGCTGAACAACATCATTTCTCCTGTTAATCTCTTTTTCTTCTTTCACTTCTGTTTGTTTCTTTTTCTCTTCTTTCTCCCATTTCTCTCTTTATCCTTCTCTTCCTTTTGCCCCTATATCAAAAGGCTATTTTAATACCTAAGCTCTGAGATGTGGTAATTTAAAGCAAAGGAGGTAGTGAGAAGGAAAAGTTATGGGAAGGAAGAGCTAATAAGAAGAAAACACACATGAGGAAGAACCTATCAAAAAATTCTGGCAACATGAAAAACCTAAACAAAGCAAATCCTTCAAGGGACCACAAGACAACTACCAAAGAGGATTCAACCTATAAAGAATTAATGGATCACAACTATGGCCCAAGATGAAGGAGGGAGGAGGTGGGAAGAGAGAGTAAGGGAGGAAGAAGGTCAGATTGAGGGAGGGTGAATGGTGGGAATCATGCCTATGGTGCATAATGCAAGAGTACATGTCAGATCTATTAGTATAGACTATAAATGTCTTAACAAAATAATAAAGTAAATGAGATGAGGCATACATTAATCAGTGTTTTGTAAGCATACCTAATTCTATATGAAATCAGCACATTGTACCCCCAAAATGCATTAATATATACATGATCTATGTGTTTATGATTTAATAAATAATTAATTATTTAATTATAAAATAAAAATAAAAAAAGAATTAATAGAAATGAAAGAAAGTTTAAACTGTGGATGGCAAAATCAATAAAGGGAATTGAGAAAATGGAGGAATCAAAATATGAATTAAAACTTCTAAGAATATTGAAAGGATATGGCAGAACTTAAGGAATTGAAGGAGCCAATCAGGAAACTTAAATATGCAATAGAAAATATCAGTAACAGATTAAACCATGGAGAAGAAAGAATCTCAGACCTAGAGGATAAAACTCTTAGACCAGGCAAAGGGATTCACGTCTATAATCCTAGCACTCTGAGAGGCTGAGGCAGGTGGATTACTCGAGCTCATGAGCTCAAGACCAGCCTGAGCAAAAAAACAAGACCCTGTATCTACTAAAAATAGAAAAACTGAGGCCAGAGGACTGCTTGATCCTGAGTTGGAGGTTGCTGTGGCTATGATTCCATGGTACTCTACCCAAGGCAACAGGTTGAGACCCTGTCTCAAAAGAAAAAAAAAAAAAAAAAAAAAAAAAAGCAGAGGATAAAACTCTTGAGCAAGCCCAGGCAGATAAAGAGGTAGAAAAGAAGAAGAAAGAAGAACATTCACTCAAATAATTATGGGATTTCACAAGGGATACAACCATATGAATTACAGGGATCTCTCAAAGGGAAGAAGAATGTTTGAAAGGAATGGAAGCCCTACTGGAGGATATCATAAATGAAAATTACCCAAGTTAAGGATTCCAAAACACTCCTATTAGAGGAATATGAGACCCTGGGTCATCTCAACACCAACAGAGCCCCTCTAAGATATACTGTAATAAATCTGTCCGGAGTCAAGACAAAAGAGAAAATTCTGCAAGCAGCTAGGACTAAGCACCAACTAACCTTCAGAGGCAGATCCATGAGAGTGAAAGCGAACTTTTCAGCTGAAACTTTCCAAGTCAGAATAGAATGGTCATCTACTTTTAACCTTCTTAAACAGAACAATTTTCAGACCAAAATTCAGTATCCTGATCAACTAAGCTTTAAAACTAATAGAGAAATAAAACATTTTACTGATATGAAAACATTGAAAAGATTTGCCACAAGAAGACCAGCTCTACAGAAAATACATAGACCTATTCTACACCCTGAGCATCTCAAGGAACCACCAGCAAAGTAAACAGCCACAAACTAAAGGACAACACCTAGCTTCCATAATGGTTCAAAGGATAAAACTAAGCAACGGACTTTCACAAAATTAGATGAATAGAACTGCAGCAAAATTATCAATTCTCTCAATAAATGTTGATGTTTGAATTCCCCACTGAAGAGGCAAATGTTAGCTGATATGATAAAAAAAGCACAAGCCATCCATATGATGTCTCCAGGAAACATACCTAACCTTGAAGAACAAATTGAGACTCAGGGTAAAGGTATGAAAAACAGTATTTCAGGCAAATAAAAATTAGAACAAAGGAGGGGTTGCAATCTTTTTTTCAGATATAAATGGATTAAAAGTAACTAAAGAAAAACTAAGATAGTCACTTCATTCTGATCAAGGGAACAACATGACAAGAGAACATTTCAATTCTAAATATTTATGTACCCAACTTAAGTGCTCCCAGATTTATGAAACAGACCTTGATTGGTCTAAGAAATATGATATCCCACAACACCATAATAGCTGGAGGCTTTAACACCTATCTGGCAGGACTGGAGGGATGCTCTAAGTAGCAACTAAACAAAGACACAAGGGACTTGAATGTGACCCTAGAACAAATGTGATTAATAGACATATACAGAATCCAACATCACAAGGCTAAGGAATGCACATTCTTCTTGTCAGTCCATGGAACATACTACAAATAGATCATATGCTAGTATTCAAACATCAAGAAAATTAAAAGAATTGAAATTATATGTTGCATCTTCTCAAACCATAAGGCAATAAAGATGGAACTCAACTCCAATAAAATATTTTCATATGTACACAAAGGCATGGAAACCTTATATTGAAGGACAGTTGGGTTAAGGAAGAGATAAAAAAGGAAATTATTTAATTCCTCAACATAACAACTATGAAGCTACAGGTTACAAAAACCTGTGGGTCACTGTAAAAGCAGTCTTAAGAGGGAAATTTAGCACATTAGATATATACAGCCAAAGTATACAAACAGAGCACATCAACAACCCAATGAACCATCTCAAAATAATGGAAAAGAAAGAGCCATCCAATCCCAAACCTGGCAGAAGAAAAGAAATAACCAAAATTAAATCAGAAATAAATGAAATTAAAAACGAAAGAATTATTCAGAAAACTAATGAAACAGAAGTTAGTTCTTTGAAAAGATAAAGTCAATAAACCCTTGGCCAGATTAAGTAGAAACAGAAAAGTTAAAATCTCTAATATCCTCAATCAGAAATGAAAAAAAAAAAATAGCAACAGATATCACAGAGATTTAAAAGATTATTTCTGAATACTACAGGAAACTCTATGCCCAGAAATTTGACAATACTTGGAATCACACCTTGTCCCTAGACTGAATCAAGAAGAAATAGATTTATTGAACAGACCAATATTAAGCACTGAGATTAGACAAGCAATGAAAAATATTTCAACAAAAAAATGTCCTGGACCAGATGGCTTCACACCATAATTCTATCAAACCTTCAAAGAAGGGCTTATACTCATACTATAGAAACTATTCCAAAACACTGAGAAAGAAGAAACCTTCCCCACACATTCAATGAAGCAAATATCACTCTCATACGAAAACCAGGAAAAGGCCCAACTAAAAAGAACTACAGATCAATTTCACTAATGACTATAGATGCAAAAATATTCACAAAATCTTAGCTAACAGATTATAGATACACATTAAAACAAATTATACATCATGTTCAAGTAGGCTTCATCCCAGGGATGCAAGGCTAGTTTAATATATATAAATCTATAAAGGTAATTCACCATATCCATAGAAGCAAAGGCAAGGCTGTATAATCCTCTCAATAGATGCAGAAAAAGCATGTCACAAAATTCAGCATCCTTTTCTAACAAGAACACTTAAAAATATGAGTATAAGTGGAAAATTTCTGAAACTGATTGACACCATCTATGACAAACCCACAGCCAACATCATAAGAATGAAGTAAAACTTAAAGCTTTTCTGCTTAGAACAGAAACCAGACAGGGATGTCCTCTATGGTCACTACTATTCACCAGAGTGTTGGAAGTTATAGCCAATGCAATCAGGCAAGAGAAAGATATAAAGGGTATCCAAATGGGAGCAGAAGAGGTAAAACTCTCACTCTTTGCCAATGATAAGAACTTATACTTAGAGAACCCCAGAGACTCAACCACAGGACTCCTGGAAGTGATCAAGAAATACAGTAAAGTCTCATGGTATAAAAATTTAATGTCTACAAATTCACAGCCTTTGTATATGAGTATAACAGCCAAGTCAAGAAGCTAATTAAAGACACAATTTCATTTATGGTAGTTTCAAAGAAAATAAAATACCTAGGAATATACCTTAAAAAAAAAGAAGAGGTGAAAGACCTCTACAAAGAAAGTTATGAAACCCTAAGGAAAAAAAATTGCAGAAGACATTAACAAATGGAAGAACATACCATGCTCTTGGCTGGGAAGAATCAACATTATTAAAATGTCAACACTTGCTAAAGCAATCTACAGATTCAATGAAATATACATTACTGTATATACTCGAGTATAAGCCGAGTTTTTTCCAGCACAAAATTTGTGCAGAGTTCGGGTTTTTCGGCACAAATTTTGTGCCAAAAAAACTCAGCTCATACTCGAGTATATACGGTAATAGTTCTTTGTTTTGTATGGAACCAGAAAAAAACACCATATAGCCCAGGCAATTCTTAGTAATAGAAACAAAGCCAGAGGCATCACCCAACCAGACTTTAGGCTATATCACAAGTCCACAGTGATTAAAACAGCATGGTACTGGCACAAAAATAGAGACCCAGACATTTGGAACCAAATAGAAAACCAAGAGATGAAACCAGCCTCTTATAGCCATCTGATATTTGATAAACCAAACAAAAGCATACATTGGGGAAAATAATCCCTATTCAGTAAATGGTGCTTGGAGAACTGGATAATCACATGTAAAAGACAAACTGGACCCACACATTTCACCACTTACAAAAATGATTTAAGATGTATAAAATATTTACATCTAAGGCATTAAACAAATGAAAATTCTCGAAGTAAGTGTGGGAAAAACTCTTGAGGATGTCAGCATGGGGAAAGATTTTGTGAAAAAGACTTCCATGGCAATTGCAACAAACATGATAATAAACAAATGGGACTTAATTAAGCTGAAAAGCTCCTGTCCAGATAAGGACACACAATCAAAGCAAAAAGACAACCTTCAGAATGGGAAAAGTTATTTGCAGGGTATGAATCTGATAAAGACTTGATAACTAGTATCTATAGAGAATTTAAGTTATCAATAAAAAGGGAGTTAACAACTCCATCTATCACTAGGCCAGAGACATGAATAGATCCTTTTCTGAGGAAGACAGATGAATGGCCAAAAAACATATGAAAAAATGCTCATTGTCCCTACTCGTCAGAGAAATGCAGATCAAAAACACTGTGAGATATCTATCACCTAACTCCAGTAAGAGCAGCCCACATTACAAAAACCAAAGCTACAGATGCTGCCATGATTGTGGAAAGCGGGATACACTTTTACACTGTTGGCAGGACTGCAAAGTAATACAGCCCCTTTTGAAAGAAGTATGGAAAATCCTCAAATAACTCAAATTAGACATCCCACTTGACACCACAATCCCACTATTAGGCATCTACCCAGAGAGGAAAAAAATGATTTTATCATAAGGACATATGCACTAGATTGTTTATCACAGCTCAATTTACAATCACCAAGATGTTGAGACTACTTAAATGCCCATCAACTGAGGTATGCATTAACAAGCTGTTGTATTGTATACCATGGAATACTATTCAGCTATAATAAAAAATGGTTACATTACATCTTTTCTATTAACCTGGATGGAGCTGAACCACATTCTTCTCAGTACAGTATCAGAAGAATTAAAAAGTAAATATCCAGTGTACTCAATACTAATATGAAACCAGTAGACAATCTAATTCACACCCACAAAGGAGAAAAACTCACTTCAATTCAAGTTGCAGGGAAGGGGGAAAAGGAGAGAAGAGAAAGGAAGAGGGTGGTTTGGGGTGCTCCCACCAAATAGGCACAATATAATGGTGTATTGCACACCTTTTGGTGAAGGACACAACCACAAGAGGGACTCTACCTAAAAAATTCAAGTATTCTGACCTGTTTGATTGTACCCTCACATTAACCTGAAATTTAAAAAATAATTAAATAAAAGCATCACACAATTTTTAAGAGATGTAAGTATCAAAATACAATTTTTTAGATGTAATTGGAACTTTTGATAGTTATATTAAACAACACAGAATAACTTAGTAAGTTTATTAAAATAGAAATATTACAAAATATTCTCTTATGGAAAACCAATAAAATTATAAATGAATAAAAAAGTGGACAACAAACAACCCTTATATTTGAAAAATATAAAAATCCTTTGAACAATTATAAGTTAAATTAAAATTTCAGAATCTGGAAAGTAAACTGCACATTGGAATCTATAATACATAGCTGCTGAAGTGCTCTGAAGTAAATCTGTAATATCAAACTTTTATACTACTTGATGAGAAAGAAATACAATTGAATGAAATAGAAAAGAAAGAAAAGTGTATCAAGTATCTTTTCAGAACACAATGTAAAAAAAAAATCACTAGAAATTAACATCAAAAAGAGCATTTAAAACAACACAAGTACATGGAAATTAATAACATGTTCTTAACTGACTAATGGATGAAGAATGAAATTTAGGTCAGGTATAGTGGCTCATGCCTGTAATCCCATCATTTTGAGAGGCCAAGGTAGAAGGATCACTTGAGTCTCAGAGTTGGAGATCAGGCTGGGCAGTACAGAGAGACCTCATCTCTACCTTTTTGCTTTAATTAGCTGGGTATGGCAGAATATGCCTTGTAGCCCTAGCTACATAGGAGGCTGAAGTGGGATGATCAATTGAGCCCAGGAGTTTGAGGCTTCATTGAACTATGAACATATCCTCACACTATATTCTCAGCAACATTGAGTACCAAAATTCTGTCTTAAAAAAATAATAAAATTAGGGTGGCTCCTGTGGCTCAAAGGAGTAGGGTGCTGGCCCCATAGCGGGTTCAAACCCAGCCCCCGCCAAAACTGCAATAATAATAATAATAATAATAATAATAAATTAAAGTGAAATTTAAAAATTCCTTGAAACAACTGAAAACAGAAAGACAGCATACCAAAACCCGCGAGTCACAGCAAAAGCTGCCTTTACAGTCAAGGTTATATTAATAAATGCCTGCATCACAAAACTAGAAACATTTCAAATAAAATAACTTAAGTTACATCTCAAGGAACTGGAAAAGCAAACACAACCTAAACAAAAATAACTATAAGGAAAGAGAAAAACAAAATCAGAGTAGAAATAAATGGAAATGAGAGTTAAAAAAAAAAAAAAAAAAATATATATATATATATATATATACATACATACATACATGTTGGTTTTTTTAAAAATATTTATAAAATTAACAAATCATTAGCTAGACTAAGACAAAAGGGACAAGACCCAAATAAATAAAATTTGAAACAAAAAGGGATGTCACTAGATTTAAGACAGAAATACAAAGGATCATTAGAGACTATATGCCAATAGGTTAAAACATACACAGGAAAAGAAAAATTCCTGGACACATACAACATTTTACAAGTGAACGCAGATAAAGAAGTAATTAAATGGAATCAGTAATAAAAAGTCTCCTGGCAAAGAAAAGCTCAGAACCATTTTACCTTTACCACTAAATTTTATCAAACATTTATAGAACAAATACCAATTCTTTTTGAACTACTCTTAAAAAATTAAAGTGAAGGGAACTTTTTATAACTCATTTTATGACACCAGCATAATCATGATACCAAAATCAGAGAATAGGCCAGTGCCTATGGCTCAGTGAGTAGGGCGCTGGCCCCCATATACCAAAGGTGGAGGGTTCAAGCCCTGCCCTGGCCAAACTGCAAGAAAAAATAGCCAGTTGTAGTGACGGGCGCCTGTGGTCCCAGCTACTCAGGAGGCTGAGGCAAGAGAATCGCCTAAGCCCAAGAGCTGGATGTTGCTGTGAGTTGTGACGTCATGGCACCTACTGAGGGCCACAAAGTGAAACTCTGTTTCTAAAAAAAATCCCAAAAAAACAAAAAAACAAAATTAGATCATAACAAAAAAAGAAACACAAGCCAATATTCACAATAAATATACATGCAAAAATCTTCAACAAAATTCTAGCAAACTGAATCCAATAATACATAAATAAGATAACACACAATGATCAAGTAGGATTATGAAATTAAATTCAAGAAGGGTGCAAAAAGAGAAAGGTTTGGGTAAGTTCCCACCCTACGGGTAATTGCACAGGTATATGGTGTACTTTCTGGGTGAAAGTTACAACTACAACTTGAATTTTTACCTTACAAAAGCAAACAAATGTAACCTAATTGTATATAACCTCATTTTAATCTGAAAATTTAAAAATGAGTCAGTATTTGACTAGCTAAGTAGTTAAGCATTAATGCTATGAAATGATTATTAGATTAACAGATTTTTTTGTGGGGGGTGTGTGTCTTAATGACTTAAGAAGGTGTTTCAGAGATTAACACAATAATAAAATGAAATGAAACTAAAAGGTCAATGCAGGATCACACACACATATAGTTAAAGGGCATTTAAAACCTTCTTTCTAAATCCTTAGATATTTGTACCAGAATGTTTATTGCAGCCAAATTCATAATTGCTAAGTCATGGAAGAAGCCCAAGTGCCCATTGATCCATGAATGGATTAAGAAATTGTGGTATATGTACACCATGGAATATTATGCAGCCTTAAAGAAAGATGGAGACTTTACCTCTTCCATGTTTACATGGATGAAGCTGGAACATACCGTATATACTCGAGTATAAGCCGAGTTTCTTCGGCACAAAATTTGTGTCGAGTTTGGGTTTTTCGGCACAAATTCTGTGCTGAAAAAACTCGGCTTATATTCAAGTATATATGGTATTTTTCTTAGTAAAGTATCTCAACAATGGAAGAAAAAGTATCCAATGTACTCAGCCCTACTATGAAACTAATTTATGGCTTTCACATGAAAGCTATAACCCAGTTATAACCTAAGAATAGGGGGAAAGGAGAAAGGGAGGGGAGGGAGGGGGGAGGTAGGTGGAGGGAGGGTGGGATTACTCCTGTGGTGCATCTTACAAGGGTATATGTGAAACTTAGTAAACACAGAATGTAAATGTCTTAACACAATAACTAAGAAAGTGCC
>CAUYPK010090131.1:0-61816 GCA_963574355.1 Loris lydekkerianus
ATGTTAACAAATGGAAAAACATACCATGCTCATGGCTGGGAAGAATCAACATTGTTAAAATGTCCATACTGCCCAAAGCAATATACAATTTTAATGCAATCCCTATTAAAGCTCCACTGTCATACTTTAAAGATCTTGAAAAAATACTACTTCATTTTATATGGAATCAGAAAAAACCTCGAATAGCCAAAACATTACTCAGAAATAAAAACAAAGCAGGAGGAATCACGCTACCAGACCTCAGACTATACTACAAATCGATAGTGATCAAAACCGCATGGTACTGGCACAAAAACAGAGAAGTAGATGTCTGGAACAGAATAGAACTTCTTTAAGAAATGTTTGCCCACCATAAAGACATGAATGGAGGCAGGCTTCTCCAGCATCTCCTAGAAGTGCTGTCTGCTCTTTTGCAAGCAGGCCTACGACCCAGCTGCATGTGTTGTGTGCACCGAGTGAGATGAATTCTGCAAAGGATCCTTTTTTCTTTCAGTTCAAACATTCAAGTGACCCAGTGCCAAGCCCTGAATGAGTCACCAGCATCCATCGTGGGGCTGTCCACCTGCACCACACGTCCAGCTGCCACGTTGTGTGGGTCTGCATGCCGAATCTGTCCCTGGGCGTTGTTGCTCTGTCTGCCTAGCCTTGTTCAAATACCACCCTGTGTTCATTTCTGTGTTTTAAATCATGCTCTAATACCTAAAAGTATAAACTCTCCTCTTTGGTTCTTCAAAACTGTCTTCACTACTTTGAGTCTTACTCATATTTCCATATACATTTTAGAGTCAGCAGGATGATTTAAACACACATGTGCACACAAGCTTAAAACCTGTTGGAATTTTACTTGGATTGCACTGACCCTATACATTCATGTGGTGAGAACTGGCATCTCTGTAAACTGTCAATTATTTAGATCTTTTGTAATCTCTCCCAGTGATGCTCGGTAGTTTCAGTGTCGTGGCCTCAAGCAGCTCTCCATAGATTTCTTCTTGGTCTTGAAGCTATTATAAATGGTACTGCTTCTTAAATTTCATTTCCAAATTGCCTTTTGCTGGCATGCACAATGTCTTCTCATATGCTGACCTGGATCCAGCAGTCTTGTCAAAGTCACTTACTAATCTAACAGCACATCACAGATGCATTCTGATTCCCATGCATAAAATCACACTGTCTATGACTGCAGTTTGTTTTCTATTCCATCCTTATTCCTTTATTTTTTTTCATGCCTTATTGCATTGGATGAGACTCCCAAAACAGTGGAAATAGAAGCAATAGTACTAGACACATGTGTTTTGCCCTTAATCTCGGGAGAATAGACTTTAATATCACCCCAGTAAGTGTGATGTTAACCCTGAGCTTTTTAAAGATGCCCTTGAGCAGACTGAAGATATTCCTATCTATTCCTAGTTTGCCAAAAGTCTCCTTAAATTGGTGCTAAACTTTATCAAATGCTTTTCTGTACCTATTAGGATGACTGTATAGATCTTCTCACTCATCCTGTTAAAGTGGTGAGTGACACTGCTTGTTTCTGAATGCAGACTAACCTTGCATACCTAGGTAAGTCCTACTGTGTAACGAAAGAGCTTCCTTTTTATATATTTCTAGATTTAATTTGAGGGTTCTGGTTAGGATTTTTGCCTCTGCATTCATGAGAGAGACTGGTATGTCTTTTTCCTTCTGTGATAGCCTCATAAGAATTTGGAATCCAGGTATGAATGGCCTGAAGCGCAGCAGGGTGTCAGGGTGCGCTTCCTCTTTTTATGCTCTCTGGAACAGTTCATGTGAATTGGTGACATTTACTCCTCAATTTTTAGAAGAATTCATCAGTATAGTCACCTAGGCCTGGAGCTTTCCTTGCGAGATGTTTATGGATTGATTTGTTTAATTAATATTGAACTTTCCAGACTCTCTGTACATCTTGGTAAGTTATAGCTTTCTAAAGAAAATTATATTTCATTGCAGTTGTCAAATTTGCTGGCATAAAATTATTCATAATATCTTTATATTACTTCAAAAATATTTGTAGGATTTGTGATGATATGTCTATTTTCATTCCTGAAACTGGCAATTTGTATTTTCTTTCTACATCTTTATTAATCTTGTAGAATTCAATAATTTTATGAATCCTTCTAAAGAACCAACTCTTTTGGCTTCACTAAATTATCTACTGTATTTTTTTTTATTTTTTACTGTATATGTTTTTAATATTTCGTTAATTCCTCCTGCCTTAGGAACTGCCTACATAATACCACATGCATCCTTGGCCTGCCTGAGATTAGCACATTGGTTCCTTCTCTGATGACACTAGGACACTACGATGCTTTCATGGCATGAGCCTCCTCTCTGTCTTTTCTGCTGTGGTTGTCAGCAGCACATCCAACCCACCTCTGAAACCCAAAGTCCTCATAGGATACAACACTCCACACTGACTTTACTTTTTTCAGGACTCCACACTCCTTTCTCTGTCACTGTGCTTCCATCGGGATCACTTCCCTTTTCCACTTTGCAAGAATCCTGCTGATGATGAGTTCTCTCATTTTCTGTTTTTGATGAATACTTTCACCAGAGGTGGAACTGAAGGCAGGCAGCTATTTTCACTGGGCACATTGAAGTTGTGCTCCTGCTGCTCAAAGGTTCCGCTTTTTCCCTGGAGAAAATCAGCTGGCCATCTTGATACCTCTTTTAAAACAGTCTGATTTTTTCCCTCTGGCTCTAATGTACTTTAAGATTGTTTTTCTGATTTTAATCTGCTTTTAACATTTAGTTTTTATCTTTTGTTTTCCACTTTTTATCATGTTATGACAAAGGGTGACTTTTTTTTAAAGATGGTAAATTTATCCTACTATCATATAGCTTCTGGGAATCTATGGTCTGAAGTACCTAAATAACTTTGGAAAATTCTCAACCATTACTTCTTCAAATATCATTCCTGTCCATTTTCTCTCCCTCCTGTTGATCTGCAACTCCAACTGTACTCTTCTGTAGATTTCCTGTATTATTTTCCTCTACTTTCCAATGTAAGTATTCTCTTAGACTCTGCCTTCTGCTTCACTAATCCTCCCTTCTGCTTTGTCTAACTTGAGATTTAGCCAACCTATTACAATCTTAGTTTTAGTTACAATATCATTAAGTACTAGAGTTCCCATTATTATTATTTTCGTAAAAGGTAAGTGCTTTGGGGCAGTGCCTGTGGCTCAAAGGAGTAGGGCGCTGGCCCCATATGCCGGAGGTGGTGGGTTCAAACCCAGCCCCAGCCAGAAACTGCAAAAAAAAAAGGTAGTTCTTTGGTAAAAGTTTCTGCCATTTCACCTGTGTTTTCTTTGACACATTAATAATGTAAGTTGACTATTCCTAATCTGAAACACTTGTGACCAAAAATGTTTCAGATTTTAGATTTTTTTCAGATTGTGGAATATTTGCATTCTATTATATTTACTGAATAAGCATCTCTAATCCAAACCTCTGGAAACCACAATGCTGCAGTAGGCATATCCTTTTAGCATTATGTTGGTGCCTAAAAGGCGTCAGATTTTGGAGCATTTCAGAGGTGGGGATGTCAGGACTCCTCAACCTGTAGTTATTTTAAGGTACGTATCCAATTATTCCAATATCTGTGTCATCTATAGATCAGTTTCCACTTACTATTTTTACTTACCTTTAATAATTTGATAGTTATCTGTTATGCCTAGCAATATTAGTTTAAGTTCATTAGCAATTTTAGTTTAAATTCATTAGTATGAAAAATTAGAGATTTGAGACATTGAAATCATCCTCCAGAAGAGATTCAACTGTCTTTGGGGAAACAGAAATAAGCATGATTGGAGGCTGTGTTTTAGGTTTTGTTACAGCTGCTCTATTTTTGATTTATATGATCATTACAAAAGTTTTAAGATCGATAAAAATCCAAAAACACAAGATTGGTAAAGACAGAAACAACTGAAGTCCCCCCAGCAAATTAATAAGCTGGGCAAGCTGAAACTTGCATGAATGAATCAGAAAGGTACTGTTGACTGTGTTTCTTGGGAGTGAAATGACAGACCATAACACAGTCTGTCTCAAAACTTTTGCAGTAACCCAAGTACCTTAATCCTTTAGGTTCTCATCAGCAATCTGCAGTGTTTACAAGAATTCCTCCTCCTGAGTGGAACTTGTCCAACTTTCGTCTCTTTATTACTCTGAGAGGAGCTCACCTTCTCTTTAACTTTTCTTGTAAACTGCTTTGATTACATGATTCCCACAGCACGCATGCACTGCTGACAACGGGTCCTCTTTCTCTGGGATTCTGATTCCTAAGAGCCCTGAACTCTATCTTTTCTCTCCCCAGCCCAGGAAGACTGCTAATGCTCCAGCCACCCCCTCTGCTCAGTCTCAAGAGGCTGAGACACAAACTGGAAGGTGCCCAGCAGTGAGAAAGGACATGAAGCAGACATGGACTACTGTGGATGCCACCCCGCAAGTCCTGACTCCCCAGCGGCTCACTGACGCCTCCACCCCGTCAGATCTGTGTATGTCTGTACCTGTCTCCCTGTGTTCATGTGTCTGTGTGTCCATCTCGATGTGTGCACGTGTATGTAACGCAGGCTTCGCAGCCATCAGCAGCAGGGCTGCTCTCCCACCAGTCAGTCGGTACAGCACACAGCACTGTCAATGGTCACTATCTAGAAGCTTGCCCGTGTCAGGCACTGTGCCAGAGGACAAAAGTCAAAATACCAACGTTTTGAGGCTATTCATTAAGGCAGATCCCTCAAACAAGGTGGCTTCCTCCTACACCTCCCACCCCCAGAACACAACTGGCACTGGGTTCCACACTGCCCCCAACACCCACTGACTATGGTAAGTACCTGGTACCCACCTGTTTGCCACCCCTCTGTGCCATGGGAAGCAGTGCTCTGGACTTTTCTGCAATTTTCTGTTTGAAAATGACAAGAGGAGGAAGATAGGAAGAACAAAAAGAGAAGAAAAGGTCAGATAAACACAAATTGTTAGACAATGACTCAGCAAAATACACCTCCCACCCCCTGAGAGAATGGAGCTGTCCTGGGCTCCCGGCTGGGCTCTGCTAGCGATTCCTAGATGAGCTCTGCCCTCGCATGTGAGCTTCCTAGGCCTCAGCTTCCTCTCCTGTCCTGCAGGATGAGATCTGCGCTTCCTGCTTCTCAGGAGGCTGCTGTGAGGTCACCTCTGGGGCAGCACCTCAAAGTTCCCGTATTTTCTATCTATAATGTGCTCCCTCATATACTGTACACCCATGTTTTTGCCCCAAACTTTGGGGTAAAAATTTTTCATTTTAATTTTTTAATTCAAAATTTTGTTTATATTTAGGTACTTGTTTTTTGTATTGTAAAGGAATTTTAGCATTTATTTTTTGAGATATTATGGTACAAGAAATTTTATGTAACAGATAATTGCAAAACACAAGAACAGATACAAGGTATAAGAAATTTTATGTGCTGCTAACAAATTTACAGTATGTGTACATCATAGAAGGCCAAGAGCTCTTCATCATTGCTAATATCAGAAGTTATCGTCTTATTAATTTCTACATTACCAATGTCTACTGAAGAGTTACTTTCCTCATACCAGTCAATTCTATCAACTTTCGTTCCATCCACAGTATTGCTGATACCACATCTTTTAAATGATTTCACAAAGTCCCCCTTCTTGACACGTTTCCACGATCTTAGGATCCAGTCACAAACCTGAATGACAGATGCCTCCTTGATTCTGCCTGTCGGTGTTAAATCAGCACAGGCTGATGGCACCCACGGCACCCACTCTTTCCTCATGAGGGCCTTAAAGCGCTTGTTTACTGACACATCAGGAGGCTGCAGTTGGCTGTGTAGCCCACCAGGTATCACAGCAAGTTGGGTTTTCAAGTCCACTGTGATTGCTTTTACACCTTGTAATATGGACTTTGAAGTGATTAAAAACAGGCAAAGTTCATTTTCTTAGTAATCCTCCAGGCGTTTGTGACTAGACTTTGTCTAACCAGATTTTCAGACCTGCTTTATTCCCTCATCCTTTTTCAGGCACATGGACAATAACTCCATCTGGAATCTTTCCTTTTGGAACACTTTTCTTTCATGGATGATCACAGGAGTGATCATTTGTCCCAGCTACACACAAGCTAGAACAAAAATGAAATGTGTTTCTCATGCCCACTGCTTGTTGGTTTTTTGTGTTTTTGTTTTGAGACAGAGTTTCACTATGTTGCCCTGGGTAGAGTGCTATAGCATCGTGGTGTCACAGCTCACAGCAACCTCAAATTCTTGGGCTTAAGCAAGTCTCTTGCCTCAGCCTCCCAAGTAGCTGAGACTACAGGTGCCTATGGCCCAGGCTGGTTTCAAACCCTCCAGCCTCGATGTATGTGGCTGGGTGCAGTAACCACTGCGCTATGGGCACTGAGCCTCACGTCCACTAATTTTAACAGTCATGGTCTTTGGTGCTTCGATGTCCATGGTTCTGTTGGGTGGCACATCAAATGTGAGTGGGAGCTCATCCATTCTAGTTATTTGGGAGAGCCCAAAGTTGTAAGTCTTTTGAAGACTGATTACATAAGAATGAAATTCCAATACTTGATTCTCATAGGCTGCTGGAAGTTTTGGACAAGTTTTGTTCCTGTCCTCACACTCAGAACTTCTCTCTTCATAAAGCTAAAGCACCACCTCGGTGTCCCTGAGAAATCACCAGTGTTCTTTCCTCGTGCAATGCTTTTGCCTCTTCTTGTATCGTCTTGGTGGAAACAGAGATCCCAGTTTGATGCTGCTCCAGAATCCAGGTCTTCACCACCTGCTCCCCCTCCAGCCACTGTGGAGGTTTCCCTGCGTGACCTCCCTCTGTCTCGGCATCTGCAGAAGCCTCTCCTCCTGCCGCCTCCACCGTCAGAGACGCTCTCTGAAGGAGGAGGTCCAGAGGGTCTCTCAGCAGCTCTGTTCCCAGGTCTTCACCTGCTGCTCCTCCTCCGGCCACTGTGGAGGTTTCCCTGCATGACCTCCCTCTGTCTCGGCATCTGCAGAAGTCTCTCCTCCTGCCGCCTCCACAGTCAGAGACACTCTCTGAGGGAGGAGGTCCAGAGGGTCTCTCAGCAGCTCTGTTCCCAGGTCTTCACCTGCTGCTCCACCTACGGCCACTGTGGAGGCTTCCCTGCGTGACCTCCCTCCATCTCGGCGTCTGCAGAAGCCTCTCCTCCTGCCGCCTCCACACTCTGAGACGCTCTCTGAGGGAGGAGGTCCAGAGGGTCTCTCAGCAGCTCTGTTCCCAGGCTCTTTAGCATATTTAATAACTGTTAGCTTGAAGCTTGCACTGTATGAAAACTGCTCCCACATTTTCTAAGGGATTTTCTAATAATTTTTGTAAAAAGATCAGCTAGATTGCTAGCTCCCACCTCAGATGTATGCAGAGAAATGTGTCGCTCTTTGTTGGCTGAAGATGCTTTCATTCCAAGTTTGTCAAAAAGGTTATTTATTTTATATACAAGTATCATTATTGCTTTCTAGAGTTACACTGCTAGTGCATACACATAAATAAAAGAATTAAAAACATTTACATAGATGCAAAATTAGTACTACCCGTGTATAATATGCATCTTTATTTTTCCCTCAAATATTTGGGGGGAAAATGTACATTATATGTGGTAAAATACAGTAAATACCTTTTAGGAGACATGCGCTGAGGTACACCACCAGACCCTGGCTACCTACAGAGTGCCTGCAAAGATGGCCCCTTCCTGTGCCCTGGGGGACAAGACTGCGCCAGGCCAACTAAAGGACAAGCCAGCCAGTGTTGGTGCTCGAGAAATCCAGGCCCACAAGCCCCATCCGGAGCCTCACCTTCTGCACCACTCCATAGCGCTGAAGAGCATCCGCCAGCTGCCTTTTCAGCTGGTCCAGTTGCAGGCGATCCTGTACAGACAGAGGCATGTGTCACAGGAGGCAGTATTGCTGCCTCACCCCCAGCACCCCCAGACCGAGGGGGCTTCGATTCCCCATGCTCCTTTGCTTCCTCCATCCTGCTGGCAGGGCCCCCACGACCCCTACTCTCTCCTTCACCATTGTCACATCCTCTTTCCCTCAGAATTGGGCCCATCACCATCTGCTTCACCTCCAGTGACACCCCTATCTCCACAGGCACAGCCAGTGTCCCAGTGGACACCATCATCACTAAATTCCAAGTCACATCAACACAGCCCATGGAAGCCAGGAGCTGCTCCACTCACAGTACTTGGCCCCAGGACTCCCTGGCTCAGCAGAAGTGCTATGACCCCACTATACTGCACAGGAGACTGTGACTCTTAGTCCTGAGTAGCTCGCTCAAGGTCAGTGGGAGGCGGGGCTAGATATCATCAGCATTATCACAACGGCATCCTCTCCACAGCATTCTGCCCTGTGCCCTGATCACAACTTCACCACCCCTCCCTTCTTTAGGACCCATACACGGCCCCTCAGGCCATAAACAAGTGGCCCCTGCCTGCGGGCGTCTGTGCAGATCCAGCCTAAACCCATACCATGGACCCTTAGCGTTCACCTTCCTCAAGCCCTGCCACCCAAGCCCACACAGAGGAGGGATCAGGTCCCCTCTCAGTGCCCTCGGCAGCAGATCTGTGGAGCCTGTGTCAGTGTCCAGTGAGGCTCCTATCACTGGCCCCGTGTGTGCCCCAGGATGGAGCCAGGAGCCCAGGTGGAGGTTCCATTCTCTGTGTGAACACACCTCCGACCTGTCCTCTCTCCACATCTCTGCATGACTGGCATACTCTTCCTTCCCAGAGACAGCAGTGTGCTGTCTGTGCCCCTCTAAACTTCCTGGGGCCAGGCCAGGTCAGCAGAGGAGGGACAGAGCCAAGTGTGAACCTGGACAAGGGATGCCTACAGACCCTTACCAGAAGCAGCAGCCCTGGAATAGCACCTGTCCAGCTCGGACAGCTCTCACTCAACAATGGGGCGGCAGCACCAGCTGGGACTGCCCCACTGTCTCCTGGAGTCCAGCAGGATGAGGGGCGCACCCCTAATTTCTACCACTGAGAGTCACCCGAGGCAGGGACAAAGAGAAACTTGCTGAACGACAAGTGGCATCGGCGCCCTTCCTCCATCCCCAGACACCCACTATCTCCAGCCCTGCTGGGATCTGCACCCTCTTCCCTTCATTCTGCCACCCGCCGCTGGGTCTTGGGTCCGCTACCCTGCTGGCTGGGATCCCACCTGGCTTGAAGGCCCCCCCTCCCCCATCACCGAAACATCCTCCCCTCCTCCTCCAGAAGGCCACACACACCTAGCAAGTCTAACTCTGCCACAAGCCCCAAGGGCACAGACGCTGTTTGGTTGGCAGTGTGTCCCCTAACAAGACCATGGGGACCTGGAGGGAGGGACCCATCTTATCTGCACCCTCTGTGCATCTTGCAGAGGAGGTGCTCAGTAAGTGCCAGCTGCTTCTCCAGCAGGCGGCAGTGGGAGGGGAAGGGAAGATCCAGGACTCAGGTTCCTGACATCATGGCCCTGGAGGCCCAAAGTACGGTGGAAGCACAGACTCTGCTCCCACGAACACCAGAGTTCAGACCCAGCCAGGCTCCTTCCAGACTCCAATGCAAGGAGCCTCTCCCCACAGAAACGCCTTTCAGAACCATGGCTCGTCACAGTCTGGGACCTCACACAGTTCCGTACAAAAGAGGGACTCAATAAATGTCTTTGGGTGGATGAACAAATGAATGAAAAAGTGAAGGATGAATGAATCAAAGAACAAAGTTAAAAAGGAAAGGGCCAGACACAGACATCAATGCAGCCAAACCCCTGCAGATGCTGGATGTGAAGCTGCCCGAGTACCACAGGAACAGAGAGCAGGTCGGAGAGCACCAGCTCCTGCTGCAGGCCACAGCTGTGGCGGCCACGTCACGCACAGAGCTGCTGGGCCTCCTGTGCCTCCCAGTCTGAGGCCTTGGAATCCTCCCTCCCCCCATCTCCAGACAATTGGCTGCAGCCTCTATCATGTTTCTTTTTTATGTGACTGACTTCTGAAACAGGTTCTAGTTTTTTGAGTAATAGTTTATCAAAATATAATTTAGAGACCATAACCCGTCCCCCCCCCCCCCATCTGAAGTGTGTAGTTCCAGAATTTCTACTCACATAAGCATCACTGCAACCCTGTTTTAGAACATTCCCGTCACCCTAAAAGGTGCCTGGTGCCAAGTAGCGTCCACTCCTCTGCCCTCCCCCAACCATTCATCCACTTTCTGTCTCCCAAGACCTGCACTTCCTGGACATTTCACATAAAAGCCACTCTCTGTGTGGCTTCTGTCGCTCGGCACACTGTATTTGAGGTCACCCCAAACTGCAGCCTCTTTGCTGCTGAGTACTACCCCCTGCCACATCCCCCAACGAGGCCGGCAGACTTCTGTGTGGGCCAGGTAATCAGTACTTTAGGCTTCACAGGCCAGTCTGCTGCGACTGTCACCTCTGCCACTGCAGCCCCCAAGTAGCTGTGGACAGTGTGCAAATGAGCAGGGTGACTGCCAGCTCTGCCTGCCGGCTCCCATCCATAACAGCCTAGGGTCAACGGCCTTTAGTCTCTGTGGTGAACACCACCCACACCTTGGGGACTGGGCAGAGTGGGGACAGGTGACAAGGAGTGCTGACCTAGTGTGTGAGAGGGTACTGTAGGAACAGGGAAAGCCCTGGGCTTTGCCAGAAACAGCAGCCCCGGAGTGTGGCGGGTGTGGTGATGGCTGGGACTTGTCAACATGCCATGGCTATAGGACAGGGAGGCGCACATGAAGGTGGCCGTAGGCAACAGGCACAGGTGGAGGGGGCAGGAGACAGGCGAGGATGACAAAACTAATGATAGGGGGATGTCAGTGTCCATTCAGAAAAGCCCAGCTAGGAAAACTCGAGGCACTCCTGTCCCCACGCACACCAGACCCAGGAGATTGGGGCTCCCAGGCAACTCCACCCAGCGAGTGGTCAGTGAGCAGCTGCGGCCTAAACAATTAAGCATATCTAGCTCTAACCCGGAAGCCATGACTCAGGCCACCTGTGTGTCAGCCCCCACGTGCCCCACCCTCTGCCATTATCACCTCCCCACCACAGAAGCAGGGGTCCCTCCCATCCCTGCTCCTGGCCCCAGACACCCCTCCCCCCCAGGAACATACCGGGCAGGCACCTTGCAGGACCTCTGACATCTGCTTCACAGCACTGGCGCTGGCCCCGATGATTCTGTTGGTCTCCTGCTGAGCCATGTGCCTGGGGGCCAGAGAAGGAGCCAGGAGCAGAGGGGGAGGAAGGAAGCAGACCAGGTGGGGATGCAGGTGGGGGGACAGCACAGAGGTGGACAGAGAGTGCCAGGGAGACGTGAAGAGACAAGACGGAGACATGACAGTGGGAGAGGCAGGAGGAGGCAGGACACAGAGAAAGGTGACAAAGGGACAGGGGAAGAGACACAGCAATGAAGAAAGAAGGAAAACAAAGGGACCCAGAGTCCAGGGCAGGGAGGGACGGAGGAGACCGAGAGAGACGTGGAGGAACAGAGGCAGGCGGGCATGTGGGTAAGGGAGAGACAGAAGAGGTGAGCATGGCCAGGGCAGACACGGCCGCCCCAAACCCCCACAGACAAGCCTGGAGTTCTGTGGCCCCCACTGGCAGCAGGGCCTGCACTGGGAAGCAGACCCACCGGAAGCCCTCCCTGCAGAAAAGCCCCTCAGTCAGTCACGCCGCAGGGAGCTGGAGGAGCAGGGTGGCCCAGGGTCCTTGGCTATGCTGCACACTTCTGTGGGGTCCTGAGCGAGACTCTTCCCACATGGGCAGACCCAGGACATAGGAGATAGGGACAGATCCAGGCTACAGTGCTACGTAGGACCTCAAAGGCAAGTGAAAAGACCAGCCTATCTTCTCAGGTACACTGCCCCCTGGGCTCAGTGACACCAGAGGTGAACTCAGCCCCCGCCCTGCTATGGACTCACATAAATGCAGAAGGGACAGGAAGACTTACAGGAGCAGCCCCAGTGGTCCCTGAAGGCAGCTGATGTGTGGAAGGGTCCTGAAAGACCAAGGCTGCACCCCACACTCTATGCTCAGGCGCACCCTGCCAGGCATCCACCTCTCCTGCACCTGCCTGGGGGGGTGTGCAAAGGATGTGGCAAATGCAGGATGGGGGTACCCCCGTGCCACATGGAGGGCAAGGGCGGGGCCTGGACATGATGTGCCGTGGGCTGACCATAAAGACAGAATGCTGGGCACAGTGCACAGTCACCACACACTCATCCCCATCTCTGGCCTGCCACCTCCAGTGACTGGTGACCACTGCCTACAGCTCAGGCCCCCTGCACAGGGGACCTTGCTCCTCCCACCCAGGCCTCGAGTGTCAGAGCCAGGGGCCGAGCACAGGTAGCACCCCATACCTACTATCCCCACACCAACTGCCTCAGTGCTTCATCTGGCCTTGTGGCCTAAAATCTATCAAGCCACCATCCCAGTCACTTCCCCAGCCAGGCTCTGAGTCCAGACAGGCCCTACTATGGATGTGACAGCTCCACCTAGGGGAGTAGCAGCCCCCAGTCACTGACCAACACCGACCCCCCACAGCCTGAACCCTTACGGGTCCCCCTTTCAGCTCAGCTGACTACATCATCCCCCTCCAGTCAATACTTTGGGCCACGCTGATCATCTGTCCTCCCATTCCTCACTGAAGCTCACTGGACACCACCTCAGCCAACAATAGGTTTAACACATCCGAAAGAATGCAGAAGTGGAATGCATCTGTCACCACGCTGCTTCCACTTGTCGCTCCCCTCCAAGGGACAATGCAAGGCCTCCTATCCCCTCCCCTCCCAGGGACACTGTGTGGCCTCCTGTCCCCTCCCAATCATCACAGCACCACATGCATTCTGTGCACATAGGCTGAGAAACCCACTACGGAAAGGTCCAGCTGCCATCACTACCAGCCTTGGAGCTCACCCTCAATCACACACCCCTTCCGGGCAGAACCAAGATCCCCTAAGGTGTTCCCACCCTTCAGTCAGGGCCTCTACTCCGTGTATCTCACCTCTGCACACAGCCCTTGCACGGGTCTCTCTGCCTTTCCTAATCTCCCTCGTGACCCCTAGCCCTGATGCTCTCCTCCCATGGCCCACACCCACCCAGACCTAGTGCAACACCCGGCCCTGGGCTACTGACAGCCAGAAACAGCTGCCAGTGCTCCTACCTGGCTGGGCCCAGCACCTACCCTAGGCAGCCACTTATCCATGGAGCTACTAGCACTGAACAGAGGCAACCTCTGTTCTATGCCTCCACGTCAGGGTTTCTCTCTCCAGGCAGCGTCTCAAATCCATCTCCCTCAAATCCACCACTGTGGTCGGTGGGCAGGATCAAAGCAAAGGAGGCCTCCTTACCCAACCTGGCAGCCCCCAGGCATCGGGCCCCTTGCCAAGGCCTTTGTAGAAATGAGAGGCTGCCAACCAAAGAACCCAAGAAGGGGTGATGAGGGGTCAAGGGAGGAGAGCCCCAAGCAAGGAAAGGCAGCAGAGCAGGAGGGCAGGTGGCCAGTTCCTGCCTCCACCACTGGCATTTTAACACAGGGCCTGACACAGAGACCACAGAGACCTCCTTACCAGACCCTCTGCCATGAACAATCAGAAGCCGTGTGAAAACAAACAAGAAAACAAAAGCGGGGATGAAGCTGAAAGTAAAGCATCACTTTAAATTCCTAGATTAGAAAAGAGCAAAGAAGAACCAATGCCCTCAATGTTCACCTAAAAAAGCTGGCAAGTCGTGCTTAAAGAAAGCGGCACAGATGCAGTAGAGGAGTTCAATAACTAAACAAAATAGCAAACAGATCGGCAAGAGATGCAACCAATAGCACCAAAAGCTTGCTCTGATACCATGGAAACTCTGCAGAGCCCCACTGAGACACACCGAGAAAAGAAACCCAAATACAAGTCACCAGGATCAAGAAGGGCTGCACTACTGAGCCAACAACAGGAGGATCATCAGGGAGTATCATAAATCACATTTCACATTACGCCAACAAATCTGACCACGAAGACGAAATAGAAAGACTCCTTTAAAGACATAAATCATCAAACTGACTCAAAAAGAAATAGAAAACCTAAATAGTGCTGTATGTATTGAAGTGCTTAAAAACACTGCCACAAACACACAGGTATAGATAGCTTCGTATCAAATAACCTTTAAAGAAAAAACATACCAGGCACAGAAGGGATTACAGGCCTGTAATCCCAGAACTCTGGGAGGCTGAGGCAGGAGGATCCCTTGAGCTCAGGAATTTGAGACCAACTTGAGCAAGGTCAACATCTCATCTCTACTAAAAATAGAAAAACTAGCTGGGCGTGGTAGAGGGCTCCTATGGTCTCATCTACTAGGGAGGCTGAGGCAGGAGGATGGTTTGAGCCCACGAGTTGGACGGTGTAGTGAGCTATGATGATGCCACGGCAGGGCAGGGCAGGGCAGGATTATAGCAGACTTTAAAACAGAAATAGAAACCCACAAGCTGACCCTGAAGTTCACACTGGCATACGAAGGCAAGGAGCAGCAGCAGTTAGGGCAGTGCCTGGGGCAGCAAGGACTGGCTGGGCAGGATGGACATCACAGCAGAGGGTGGTGAAGAGAAGGGACAACTCACGCCACTGCTTGAGCGTCCACACTGAACAATGAGCTACAGTAACTCCATGAAACATCTGCTCCCTAAGAGAGCTGCATGATCAGGTGTCCTGCCCTGAGAAATGCCCCAGGAGGCCCTTCCACACAGACTCCAGGAGCTGGTGAGGCCTGAAGTGACACAAGGGAGAACAGGGCAGGACCTAGAAGAGAGGACAGAGCAGGCAACAAGCCTGAGGTGCAGCAGGGGTGGCCAGAGGGTAGGTGGGGTCGCCTCAGGCAAAGTTTGGGTTTGACTTCATTGTGAGGGCAGCCACTGGAGGCTCCTAGCCAGGGACTGATGTTGTCAGATCTGTGATTTTACAGATCACTTGGGCCTCTGCACAGAAAATGCATAGTCAGGAACAAGACGTAGGGAGGCCCGCAGGTGACAAGGAGGCCAACAGGGGACCAGAGACAGGACAAGTGGCCTAGATGGGTGATTGGGGGTGGGGGGGAGGTAGATGTCAGACACAAGCCATTTTGAGTGTGGGCTGGCCAGCCAGTGATAAGCAAGGGTTGGGTTTGGGTGGCCACCTGCAGCTCCCTCCCTCAACCTAGGTCTGCGAGAATGGAGGCCTCAGGCTGAGGGGGAGACCCCACAATGCAGCCTGTCAGTCCCTGTGGACAGGTCAGCTACCCAGGTGAGGAGAGACAGCGCTGAAGGGCCACCTGGGGTATCCAAGGCACCACCACAAAGGGACTCCAGACTGTGTAACACGCAAGACCACCAAGGGCCAGGAGGAGAAGCCAGCCCTGGAGACCAACAAGGAGCAGGCAGAGCAAAGGCAAAGGCTGGCACAGCACAGCTGCAGGTCCTAGAGGAAACTTCCAGGAGAAGGAGCCAACTCGAGGATACACAGACAAATAAGCTGATGAGCACATGGGCAGAGCCCCCCAGAAGACACACAGGTGGCCAGGCAGTGCCCAAAGGCTCTCCAGGTCCCTGGCTACCAAGGGATGCAAACCCAGTCATCACGAGAGCACTGCACACCGAGAGCAGCTAGAGCCAAAAGACAGACAGTAGCAAGTACTGGCAAGGACACAGAGACCTCAGTGCCGCCCCACACGGCCAGCGCATGAAGTCACTGAGTGACCTGGCAACTCCGCGCCTGGGTGGACTCTCACAGGAAGGAAAACTGTCCACACAAAAGCCAGCCCACAAGTGCTGCCACAGCTGACAGCTAAAAGGGACAACCCATATGCCCGGCAGCTGACCAGGGCCTCACCACCCAACAGAGACAGGCGGTGTCCAGGCCCCACAGCCCTCCTCCTTCCACCTCCCCTCCTAAAGTGGCCCCTTGATTTCCGCAAACAGGGCTGTCTCCCATTCTCCCTATGAGGTGCTGGTGCTAGGGGTCCTGGAATTCAGCACCCTGGCAATCAGCACCCTGGCCTGCAATGCTCCCTGACTCACCAGACCACAGGCTAGGCCCCCGGCCCACAGATTGCAGCCATAGTCTCATGTATGCTCCCCAGCAGCCCCCAGCCCATGGGGGACTCTCCTGGATACCCCTGCTTGGGGCCTGGAGCTGTAAACACTCTGGGCCCTTTCAAGAGTCCATGCTAGGCAGCTCAGCTCTCCCTACCCAGCCGCCAGCCTCCTGCTGCACAGACCTGCATGAAACCTGCCCTCCCAAGGCTGGCTCCCCTGTACCCGGCTCCTCGTGGGCCACATGCACAGATTGAGGCGACGTGCCCCCCAAGGCCAGCTCCCCCGTACCAGGCTCCTCATGGGCCACGTGTGCAGAATGAGGTAGAGGGGCCTGAGTGAGTGGCGGCCCCAGAGCCCCTTCCGTGCCTGGCCCCAGCTCTGCCCAGCATTAGTGATGAGCACAGCACAAACAAGGACACTCTGTCCCTCAGAATTCCGGCACGAGTCAGGATCTGCCCTTCAAAATTAGCCATCATGTCTCTCCCCCTTGTAGAATCTTCCACTGTCTTCCCACCATTCTGGAAATGAAGCCCGTCTATCAAGACCCCCACCACATTTGAGGCTTTAGGACATGAGGCAGTTTGAAAATGGCTGAAAAATCCTTTGACACTTCTCTCCTTGAGAGGCAAGGCCAATGTCCCCACTACCAGACGGGCTTGTAACTGCTCCAACCAACACAGGAGGGCAGACGTGAGGCTGTTTGATTCCCAAACTGGGCCACGCAAGTTAGGGCTGCACCTGCCTCGTTGGCAGGAACCCTGAGCTGACAGGTGACAAGTGGCTCCAGGAGGCTTCTGTGCTGGAAGGCCCAGCTCCACAGAGAGGACAGGTGATAATGCCAGCAGACCTCAGCACCCGAGCAGTCTCGAGGCTGATCCCATGTGTGAAGAAGCCTCAAGAGGTCCAGCCCCACCTATGGCGTCCCCTGACTATGAGTGGTCCCTGCTGTGGCCCAGACATCATGGCAGCAGCACTGTGCCTGCCAAGCTCCTGACCCACCAATGACATGGGCCTCTCAGCTCACTGCCCTTGAGCTCCTGGGTCAGGGCGGGTCCTGAGGCTTGGTGGCACCTTGCTCCCCAACACAGCGTTGGACCCTATGTCCTCATTGCCAGGGTCTCCCACGCTCAAGACCTGATTCAGACACTACCCCATGCCCTGCAGCAGTGGGCTTCTTCCCAGCCCTGTCCTCCTGCTGTGGCCTCAGCAAACCTCTCTCCTCTGGGGCCTATTTACCCACAAGTAAATAGAGTTCATCTCTGGGCCCCAGAGGCAGCTCTAAAAGGCAGCATCAGCCTCTCCACTACCTCAGGTGACTGGTATCAGGGTGTTTCCCCAGCAGCCGGCACCAAATGAGGGGAGGCACTGGAGGCAGCTTCTCCCGCCCTCCCCAGGCCTATGAGCAGCTGCTCAGGCTTGAGAGCCCACTCTGCCCAGCATCTGGCCCGCTAGAACTATGCCAAGCAGAGGCCTACAGCTCTAGTCACCCTGACCCGAGGCAGGCTGGGAGCTGGGCCTGGCAGACCGTTAGCAGTCACCACCACTTGCACCCCTGCCTCAGAGCTCGCAGCCTACCCACAGCACAGCAGCTGCACCCCACCACCACCCCAGGGAGAGCCCCAGGGAGGGCAGGTCCTCTCTGCCACGCCCAGGAGAGAATACGCTCCCCTCCCCACACACCCCTTTCCAGATCACAGCGGCCTCAACTTCACAGCAAATCACCTAAGCTGTGCCCACCAGGGCACGTGAGGGTCAGGTGAAGGAGGAGAATGTCCAACAGGGTGTCCTCCTACCCACTGCCCCATAGGACCAGGCTATATGGCATGCAGGGTGGGGGAGGAACAAGCTCTGAGAGGACAGGCACAGACCTGGTGACCCTGTGGATCCCTAATCAGGCACCACCCCCACTAGCACCTGGCCTCCACCATCAGCGTGCTCGGGACACAGGTCTGCCAGGCAGGTGGACGTGGCCCCTCCATGGAGACTGGCTCCAGGCACACAGTAGGGACACCAAGCCACACCCCTACACCCGCACCCACTGCTCACCTTCCTGGGCTCTGGAAGACATTCCACAGATCAGCCTAGCAGAGCACTAGCTCCTTGCTGCCTGGCCTCCAGCACATCAGCCAGACCTCAAGGTGCTGCCCATGGCCACCGTACCCCTCCACTAGAGTCAGCTGGGTCAGCTAAGTGGAGGGCTGCTTGGAGCTGCCACTTAGCTGCACCCAAGGCCTGGGCCTAAGCAAGGCAGAGCCCACAGACCTGCTCACAGACAGGGAGAACTTGCCTTGGCAGTATCCACACCAAGCCACCACCTCCGAAGCCGGCACAGCACGCAGCTAGGGGGCCCTCGCTGCAGCCTAGCCCACTCTGCCCGGGGACCTGGCCTGGCCAGCCCTACACTAGGCTCCTGGCTCTGCCTGAGCCCTGCAACACCATCTTCCTTGAAGCCATCTGCTTGGGCCTCAGGAACACCCTCCTGGTCTTCCTGCCAGCCCAGTGGCTTCTCAGCCTCCCACACAGGCTCATTCCTACACCAACCATAGGTAAAGCCCTGATCCTAATCCAGTGAGGGAGGCTGGGTGGGATTGACCATGACCCTGGACCATCCCACAGACCTGGTTGCAGCCTCTTATGCCCCTCTGCTCTCTGTGGGGACAGTAGCCAGGCAGTGAACTTTCCCTTCAAAGATCCCTTAGTCTGCACACCTGGGAACCTGGCCAAGGGCCATGTGGACACCTGAGTGGGCTGGTCCCCTTCAGGTGGCATTGGGCAACAAAGTGCTGAACACAGACAGGCAGTGAAACAGGGATAGGCAAAAAACAGAGGGGTGGGAGAAGAGAAGGGCTGGGGCGGGGGCCAGTCTGTGAGGGCCATCTGGACTAGAAGGTCTGGGAACACGTGTGAGGGGGTGGGAGACAGTGTCCAGAGGGAGCTCCAGGGGGCTGCCCGCTCATCACTGCAGTATAGCCCTTTGCTATTTCCATAGCAACAGAGAATCCCACCAGGGCAGAAACACACTCAAAGGGACTGCTAAGGCCTGGGCCAGCATTGGAAGCTGTGCCCCCATCATTCAGTCCCATAGGGATCTGACCACTACTGAGAACTCAAGAGTGTCATGGGAGGCAGCAAGTGTGACCCAGGGGATGCCACCATCAGGGCTGGGGCAGGGAGACCTGGGGGCCTGTGAGCCCAGCACTCCCCTGAGCTCAGGCCCAGTGCCAGCCAGCCAGCTCCATTGTTAGGTGCGTGCTCTGTGCCCCCTGGACAACCCACCAGCCACCTGGAGCTGAAGCTTTCTCCCCTGTAGACAAGAGCAAGCCCTTACAGGGCCTGCCCACTCCCAGCCCAGAGTCACTGTCCACTCCTCCCCTAATACTCCCTACGGGAAGCACTGGTGCCCTGGGTCCTACTGCCACTGAGCCCCATCCACGGGGTCATCAACTCGGCCACTGCCCTCTACCCTGGGGTCCCGTGATAGGTAGGTGGGGGGAGTCCCCTCGAGGGGAGGGGGGCCAACAGACACAACCGTGTCACATCTGCCTCATGCAAGATGAGAACAGGCGGTACAGCCCCCTGAGGCTTTCATGAGGCTAAAAGTCTTCAGCCTGAGGCATGGTCATCTCTCCTAAGACAGGCCCTGCCACTCCCGCAGGGCTAACCTGCCTTTTCTTTTATAAAGGGATGACAATAATGGACAAGGGTGTTTTTGTTCTTTCTTACTATCCCTACTTGGCCAAATAAGAAAGCTGGTGACTGTCAACTGGAGAAAATACAGATCTGGCAACCCTATGTCAGTCTCAGAAGTTATTTTTTAAATGTTAACAGTCTATGACATGAATACATCAGACAGAGTCACAGAAGGCTCTGGAAGCCATAGCAAGCAGGCTAGGCATGAGCCAGACACATTGGAAGCTCCTTCCTGTCTGAGACCCAAGGCCGTTCTCCAGCTAACAAGGCCAGGCAGCCCAGGACACACTATGAGGCCTGAGACCCAGAAATGCCCACCCACCCGACACAGGGACCTAGGCTAGGAAACAGGCAGTGACATGAAGATCTGAGCACAGCAAAGTCCCAGGAGCTCTGTTCATAACACTGAGAAAGCTGGAAGCACCAGCCCAGAGTCTCAGCTGTATGTATCATTTGTGTTCCGCAGCATCCTTGGCGCTGCCTAAGAGCATGTTTTCAAAGAGCATCTAATGAGGCCTGTGCTCCACACAGCCCAAGTGCAGCAGGCGGAGCACTGTTGACTGAAACCTGAGTCTGTGAGACGTGCAGGGACCTGAGAACAGGCTGGTGGGGGACACTGACATGTCAGCAGTGGCTCCTCAGGCACGTGCATGTCCAAATCTCTTATAATGAGCGCATTATTACTCTCACATCAGAAAACAGCACATTTTATTTTTTAAAGAAGAGTAAAAGCAGACGTAAGGACAGAATTGCTCATAACAACCAAAAAGGGTGCTGTGCCCTGGGAGCCCATGGCCTCTCGGCAGCCTGTCCACCGCTCTGAGTGAGGCCACTGGACATAGCCTGGTGTCCTTGCCATGGCTGTGGCCCTCACAACCTCCCCTCCATAGCTATTGCCCTTTCAGGGCACAGGGCGGCCACTAGCTTGGCCCAGTAGGGCACAGGGGAGGTGACAGAGGGTAAACTCAAGGACCAGGCATTTCAAGAACCACAGGACTGGCCAGGGCCCTTGGGGTTGGAGCAGGACACAGGCTAGGCAAAGGCCTGCCAACGACCCTCAGAGCACAGTGTGCCAATGACACCAACCACCATGTACCTCAAGGTGCCCACTTCCCACAGAGGCCCAGCCAGGCTCTGGCTCCACAGACAGCATATGAGGCATTTTCCTTGTCCTTTGGGGCCAGAGCTCATCTCAGGCCAGCCTAATTGGGGATAGGCTCAGAACCCCATGAGGTAGAATCATAATCTGAATGCCCCACTCGAAGGAAGCCTGTGGCTTTGCACAAGACACATCTGTGTCAGGTTGTGACCACAGGTGTGTGCACAAATATGAGGGCCTTTGGTGAAGCTGAGGTGTGGCAGAGGAACTTTCGGGAAATGATGGGTCATGCAAAATGTGTGCAAGCAGATGTACACACCACCACCTGAGCACACACGCCCGCCCACATCACCTGGGCTTCTGCGGGGCTGGGGGGTACCTGCGTGCCCTGAGAAGAGGTAACACATGGGGCCCACAGCAAGTCAGCAAGTGGCTGTGTGGCTAGCACAGGACCCCTTCATGCCCATGTGGCACCACACACAGGTGCGGACACAGCAGCCCCACACTCACAGGCTGTCCCGAAGCTCCTGAGTGTCACTTGGCGTCCCCATAGACTGGAGGCTCCGCTCCAAGGAGGTCACTGCCCAAAAGAAGAGGGAGAGGTATAAGGAGATGCAGAAGCCTCCCTGCCAGCAGCTGTCCACGGTGCAGCCACAGCAGAGGCAGGCTCGTGCCTGTTCCTGGCCAGACCTCCTAAGTGGACTGAAGGCCAGGGCCTGGCAGGGACCCCAAACAGAAGGAAGGCCCCTCCAGCCTGCCTGGGTCAAGCCCACAGGCTTCTGCCCTCCTTCCCTTTGCTCTCCCCCTCCTCCCACTTCACTGGGCACCTGGGCGTGGTTCTTGTCCCCTGACTCTCAGCCTCAGTGGCCTCCGTCTGCCCCTGACTCTCAGCCTCAGTGGCCTCCGTCTGCCCCTGACTCTCAGCCTCAGTGGCCTCCGTCTGCCCCTGACTCTCAGCCTCAGTGGCCTCCGTCTTTCCCTGACTCTCAGCCTCAGTGGCCTCCGTCTTTCCCTGACTCTCAGCCTCAGTGGCCTCCGTCTTCCCCTGACTCTCAGCCTCAGTGGCCTCTGTCTGCCAGCCCTGCTAGGCTGAAGGAGGCTGGGATGCACTCCTTCATCCATGGGGATTTGTCCAGCTCACACAGCAGGTGTGTCCTAAGCCACGAGGGGTGGGCAGGGCACGAGCTGAGGGGCAGGAGCAGTGGTGGGAGTAGCACCCAGGGGCCCTCCATCCCAAGAACCCTAGGACTGGACCGCAGGATGGCCTAGGGAAGGGGAAGGCCACCCGCCAGCACCACCACCTCCAGTGTCACCTCAGTGGCCCAGAGCACCCAGGCTGGGGCAAGCCTGGCCAGGTGCAGACTCACCACTAGAGCTGATGCGGAAGACACTGGCTGATGTCTTCTGGAAGAGCTCCTGGAGGTCCTGAGGGTCGACCTGGGTGGCTGAAGACAGGAAGAGGGGAGAACAGGCTGGCTGTACCATCCGCTCAGCGCAGGCCCAGAGGAGGGGCCGTAAGCCCTGCCCTGACTCCCAGGATTGCCCTCCTGGTCAGCAGCAGGTCAGGATAAGTGGCACCTGCCCTCTTCGCCCTCTCCATTCGCACAGCAGGGAGGGAAGGGGGACTGGTGAGAGCAGCCACATGCTGAGCCTTCGCAGGCCGTGGCCTGGCAGTACCACTCCTGGGCACATGGGCAAGAGTAGCAAGAAGGCCCATCACACGGGACTTGTCAGCGAGTGCTCAGACAGCTTTAGTTATCAGAGCCAAAACACAAGCACCAACAGATGGAGCAGGAACACGAGGTGGCCCAGCTGCACAGGGTGCCTCCCCCAGCAGCAGAAGGAGCAGAGCAGAGCACTGCCTCATGCAGCAACCCAATGAGCCTTGGGCCCCTGATGCCAAGGGAAAGAAGCTCGTCCCAAGGCCACGCTCGTGTGAGTCCATTTATATAAAAAGTCAAGAGCAGACAGATCCAGAGAGAGCAGGGGCTGCCAGGAAGGTTGGTGGGAGTGACATATAAAGACCCTTAAGGAGGTGAATTTCATATTATGTGAATTGTGTCTCAGTTTTTAAAAACCACATAGAACACTGTGGGGACAACACCTCCTGGTGAGGATGGAGTTCAGGGGACAGGCATACACTGCCAGGGCAGGGGTGAAATAGTGCAGGCACCATAGAAAAGGCCTACGACCTGTGAAAAGCCACCACTCCCCAGACTTGCCCGGGTCGCCACAGGCAGCCAACATACTTGGTGATGACGACAGTGCTCCCTATGATGACACTGTGATGCAGCTGGACTGACATCTAACAGCTGAGCTAGCAGAGTGAGAGAGCAGTGATGGCGAGGAGGCTTGGCAGGTCCCTGCCCCCAGAACTCTCACAGCACAGGGGCAGGGAGGTGACCAGGAGGCCCCAGGTTCCCTGCTCAGCACCATGGCATGTTGGGGAAGTCATGGGGGGGGGGGTGCGTCCTCACCTGCGGCCTGGTTCCTTCCATCCCTTCCTCCATCCTCTCACCCCACACCACCCTTCCCTCTCCCCAGCAGATGTGTGCCCCTTCCGAAAGAAACAACTCTGAACTCCTGGAAAGAGCTGAGGCTCCAGGCCCCCAGCACAGCACACAGAAGCGACACCATGGAAGCTGGCACCTCCATGACCGAACCAGCTCCCTGCCAAGCTCAGTGGGTGTCACGCAGCCCCTATGGCTACACGTGTAGGCACATAGGCCCATCTCCCGTTCTCTGAAGACCTTGGCCTGGGTTGGCCTCTCTTGTGGCCTCTGTAGCCTCAGGGGCTCTGCATATCTCTCCTCAACTCACATGTGACCCTGCCTTCTGACCCAGGGCCCAGCTGCCTGGGCCAGAAGGAAAAGCCCCACGTGGGAATGCCTCCCTATGGAGCAGCGTGCCCCTCCAAACCAACCAGCTGGCTCTCTACATGCTGTATGTACAGTGTGGGGTGTAGGCAGCTGAGGCCCAAAGAGGCTGGCAACTGACCCCAGACTACCCACTAGGAAGGGGCAGAGGTGGGACTGGAAGCTGAGCCTATACAAAGAAAAGAGCCACACCTGCAGGCCTGCGTTAGACATAAACACTGAGGCTGGTGGGTTCGAACCCAGTCAGGGTCTGCTAAACAACAACAACAACAATAACAAAAACAAAAACAAAAAACCAGGCGTTGTGGCAGGTGCCTATAGTCCCAGCCACTTGGGAGAGTGAGGCAAGAGAATCACTTAAGCCCAAGAGTTGGAGGTTGCTGTGAACTGTGACACCACAGCACTCTACGGAGGGTGACATAGTGAGACTCTGTCTCAACAACAACAAAAAAAATACATGAACCAAAAACTGATAGAATTGAAAGAAAAGACCCACAAATCCACAATTATAGCCAAAGTGCTCAATACTCTCTCAGTTAATATAACAAGTAGACAGAAAATTTTGAGTATATAGAGAATTTAAATAGTATCAATCCATCTGGCCAGAATGACATATAGAACACTCTACCCCAAAACAGATGAATAAACATTCTTGTCAAATGCACATGGAACACTAAGATATACTATATTTTAAGCCATAAGGCAACTCTTGACATATTTATAATAGCTGAAATCATATAAAATATATTACCTGAACACAAAAGAATTAAACTAGAAATAAATAACAGAAAAATATCTGTAAATATACCACTCATCTGAAATTAAACACCACACTTTTATAGAACCACTGAGGAGCCTGACTGACTCTGTTTTGTACCAGCTGACTCCATCTTGTACACAGTTTAAAACTCGCAGCTCTCACTGCCCCTCCCTTCACATATTGCTACAGGCCCCGGAGCACAGACACCCTGCAGGAACAGAAAGATAAGTTCAGAGTTGCAAAACCTTGACAACTCCCCGTCTCAGACTCAGTGTGCTGGTGTAATTCTCCATAATTCCACTCGTGTTTGGGTATAACACCATAAGTAAAAAAAGAAACCACAAGGGGAATTAGAAAATATTTTTAATGGAATGAAATGAAAACACAGTATATTAAAATATAGAGCAATGTATAGAGGAAAATGTATAGCCATATGTATTTTATTAGAAAAGGAGAAAGATCTCAAGCTAATTATCTCACAAAAGCAAATTAAACCCAAATTAAGAAGAAGGAGAGAATAAAGATGAGCAGAGATTAATTCAATCAACATTAGATAAATTAATAAAATTAAAATTTGGTTCTTTGAAACAATAAAATCCATAAATTTATATAAGAAAAATACTGAGATGATAAACTTGTTAGTCAAGAGCAGAAGAGAGAATACAAATCAGCAACATCAGGAATGAAAGAGGAGATATCATTACAGATCCTACACAAATTCAAAGGACACCACAAGAATAGGGTGAGCAAACGCACACCAATTAACACGGTACCTGAGATGAAAGGGACAAGCTTTGGGAAAATCACAAAACTAACAAAGCTGACTTAAGAAGAAATAGATAGCATGGATAGTACTATAGCATTAAAGAAAATGAGTTTGTAGTTCAAAACATTCCCACAGTGAAAACACAAGGCTCAGAAGAGACAGCTTCACTGTCAAATTCTATTATACCACATAGTTGCAGGAAGGATAATACCAATTCTATACAAACTCTTCAAGAAAACAGAAAAGGAGGAAACACTTCCCAACTCACTTCAAGATGTGTTTTATAGTTACAATATTCAGCAGACTCATTTAGATCTATAAAAACAAATCAGTGTCCCACATAAACACTTAAGACAACTGACTTAGAAAAAAGCACCAAAGATTCAACAGAGAAAGGATAGTCTTTTCAATCTATGGTGCCATAACCTTTGGGCAACAATTGAACTTCAACAAAAAATAAATCAAACATAAACTCAAAATGGATCAAAGATTAAAGTGTAAAAGCTAAAAGTAAACAAACCTTTTAAAAATAAAATAGAAAGAAAAAAATTCTTTGCAACTTTGTAGTAGGCAATGTCTTATTAGAGAGTATACAAAAGGCAAAAATCATAAAAGAAAAAACTGATCATGCCAAACAGTAAATCTTTTCACCTTCAAATGACATAAAGAAACTAAAAGGACCTGTAAGTAATGAATTTTTTTATTTCCAAAACAAAAGAAAAAGAAAAATCTTTATATAAAAAATATATGCCACCATTTGAAAGAAAATATTCATAATACAGATATCTGACTTTGGTATCTGACAAAGCCCTTCTATCCAGATAAATGAGTTCATATAATATGACAACCCAGTATAAAATGGGCAATAAATGTGAACAGGCACTACATAAAAGCAGATATACAACAGCCAGGCAAGAAGCTCAGATCAAAGATCAAGGTGCTGAACATCAGAGGAATACAAATTAAAACTATAATCTATGGCCAGGCGTGGTGGCTCATGCCTATAATCCTAGCACTCTGGGAGGCCAAGGTGGGCAGATTGCTTGAGCTCAGGAGTTCAAGATCAGCCTAATCAAGAGAACCTATCTCTATAACTAGTCAGGTGTTGTGGCGGGCACCTGTAGTCCCATCTACCTGGGAGGCTGAAGCAGGAGGATCACTTGAGCCCAAGAGTTTGAGGTTGCTGTCATCTATGACGCCACTGCACCCTACTCTAGGCAACAAAGTGAAACCCTGCCTCAAAAAGAATAGAAAATCAAAACTACAGTCAATGACATGCCACACACACTGCCTGTCTTGGTGCATTTTGTGTTGTTAAACAATTTATAAAGGAAAATAAAGTCTCTTTGTCGCATGATTCTGACGGCTGAAAGCTGAAGACTGGGCATGTGCTAAGAGCCTCAGGCTGCCCCCACTGATGGCAGAGGCGAGGGGAGCTGGAGTGCACAGAGGTCACCTTTCAAGGGGAGTGGGGGTGGGAAGGTGCCAGGCTCTTTTTTAACAGCCAGCTCTGAAGGGCACTAACAGTAAGAACAGTAGTGTCCCCTCACAGGCTGCTGCCGGTCCACCCAGATGGCACCTGACACAGCCTCTGGGCTCAGAGTGCTGCGCCCAACTCACTAGATGCCACCCCCCACTGCAGACAGGATATGGGGAGCGCACAGGTCCATACCACATGGAGCCACTTCAGACCCCCACGGGCTCCCCCTTCACAGAGCCACAGTACTTCTCCCCAGCCTCCAGACACCAGCATGGGCAGTGGCCACAGTCTGCTAGTGTGACCATAGTGAGGCACCTGTGGCCAGCTGCCTCCTGGCCCCAGGAGGCTCCACAGTCACACTTTCGTCTAGCTGGGAGAAAGCTGGTAGGACAGAGGTGTAGTCCCCTAGGGATCCTCTCGGCTAAGCCTCTACCCACCCACAATGGCAGCAATGCTCAGTAGGTCTAGAGGAGAAATGGGAAATCCAGAATCGCAGCACATGGCCACGTGAGGTTTGAAGCCAGCCCCAGGAAGTTGTGCAGAGAATTCAGACATTCATAAAACACAGTGACTCCAACGGCCCGTAGTCACATTTGCCCAGGTGACACAAAGCTGGGTCTCTGGCCCTGCACAGGGGAAGCAGGGTGCAAGAGTCCTGCAACCCTGAACCCTGCTGTGGATGGGGCAGAATGCAGAGAGGGGAGGGACACAGGGAACAGCACAGGCAGGCAGCATGGCATCAAGAGCATCCTCTTCCAGCAGTGGGCAGCTCCAAGTGCCCAGAGGACAGAGCACATGGAAGCACAGGCAGGGGCAGCATGGTGGAGTGCTTGCTGTGAGAGAGAAAGGCCTTGGCCTCAGAGACACCCAGGGCTCCGTGACCAGCTAGCTGGGGTACCATAGCCCACTGACAACACTGCAGACAACGGTACTGGGCACTGCACAACCCTCCAGGTGCAGGGGTGACACAGAGGACAGAGAGGGCTGTCATCAGGCAGGGGGACGGAGCATGCCAGCTGCTGCTCGTTTCTAAGCCTCTTTACGTGTCTTTGAGTCTGTTTCACAGCCAAAGCCTAGGAATGGATGAGGGAAAGTCCCCTCAGAGCCTGAGAACAGGCCCCAGATGACAAAAGGGGTAAACAGCTCTCACTTAGGCTCCCTCCCAACACCTCCACTCACTCTTGGCTTAAACTCAGCAGTGAGTCCCAAGTGTCCTATCTGTCCCTGTCACTATTCCTTTCAGGCACAGGATCCACCGTGGAGGAGTTCAAATCCCTCGAGTGGCCTCACCTCTCCACCCATCCTCTAGGGGCTAGGAGGTCTGTCTAGCAATAATCCAGACCCACATCTCCTGTCAAGGCCAGAGAAGAGGACTTCCATCCATGGAGAATAAGGCCTCATCTTGAGGAGCTTGGGGAGCAATTGAGGGGGCTGGTAGTATAGAAGTCCCGCAGGGCTGCAAGTGCGTCCAGGAGGGCCCAGCCAGTAGCAGGCACACTTGAACCTTGTCTCCAGGCCTAAGCCCACCCTTCACCCTCCACTCCAAGCACAGTGTGTTCCCAGGCCTAGGCCAGGACACAGGCTACAGGCTCAGACACGAGGCTGGGACAGTAGGCTGCAGGAGAGGATATCGAGCCATCCCACCACCTCCTCCATGATGTCAAAGTCACCCCTAACAATGCCACTGTCTCCTCAGCCACTTGCTGCCCAGCTAGCTGCCCTCCTGCAGCCCAGTCTGGCACTGAGGGCATCCACCATGCCACCTCCTACATCCTCCTGCTGCAGCTGCTGGCAGAGAACAGAGTACCTGTCCTCACAGTACACAGCATGGGGCTGGGACCATCTCCTCACAGCAAAGGTCTGGGCCCAGGGATGGCTCTATACTCCAGCACCAGAAGCACCATTAGAAGCAGACAGGCCTCCCAGAAACTCAGAAAGGACCCCCCACAATATGCCCCAATTCTGCCCAGAGGAAAGGCTATCCTGGAGGGCATACTCCCAGAGAGCCAACCAGCCCTGGGTACCATCCTACACCTGCTGGACAGGGCTGGACAATTGCTGCTTCTTACCACCTCATCCAGGAGGCCCAGGACACACCTGCAGTGCCCTGCTGAGATGTACATGTCCAGGTGTGGCTAAACACACTCGCCGGGAACCTCCCCCCAGGCACCATCAGTCTAGGCATCCCTGTCCTCGACGACCATGCAGCTCAGGTGTGGAGCAGAGCTGAGGCTGCATCTCAAGGACAGCCTTGGCTGTCCCCCTGCAGCCTGACCTCTAGGGTCCCACTGCCCTCCGACTCTCCAGCTGTACCGCAGCGTGTCCATGCAGCACCTACTCCCCAGGACCAGTCAGGCCCCCACCACACTTGCAGCTGCTGGACACGGGGCCAATACTGACCTCTGTCACACACCCTGACCCGTTGGGTGCCAATAGACTAATGCTATCCTGGAGAAAAAGGACCCTGGCCTGAGCCGTGGGATGTCCGCAGAGGGCCTGACACAGTCCTGAGCAGACCCCTGCTCCAGGGTCTCGCACACCCACCATGCTTCTAGGGGCCTGAACTGACCAGCAAGGAAGTCTCTCCCAGTGTCAGAAAAAGTAACAGCAGCATTTCAACAGCACTGAGCCCGGTCATTAAGCTAATTTAGTAAGTCACAACTGGCTTTTATTTTATTTTGACGACTAGGAGAGAACAGAAGATGGACAGGTGGGATACATCAGAGAGTGGGCACTGCGGAAACGCCTGCACTCCAGCTGCATGTGTCCACGCAGGGCAGTGCCAGCACTGGACTCACGCCACAGCCACAGGGCCTCAACAGGACCAGATGTGAGGAGAGAGACCAACTCAAGGCTTGGATGAGAGCCGTGATCTACCTCTGAAGCTCCCTTCACACTTTAAAAATGCTTATCAAATGCACGGTTGTGAGGATGGGTGAGGGAGTGAAAGGAGCAGAGGGTGAGTGGACAGGGATGCTCCAGGTGATGACGGGGGTGAGGAAGATGAGGAGGCCACGGAGGACGAGAGGAGGTCCCTGTGGAGAAGGCTTGGGGCGAGGTGGGCCAACCATGCAGCCGGCCAAAGCAGTGCTCTGTAAGGAACTCACCTGTGGGTGGCTCCAGGCTGAAGCCCTCAGGGGACAGGGCCTGGCAGGAGAAGGTCTTGGCCACCACCTGCTCCACGGGCGTGAGCACCAGGGGCTGGGGCTGGCCAGAACCCGGGTCAGGACTCTGGGCCGCCTTCCGAAGGTCACCCAGCTTGCGCCGCACAACAGCCCGCAGGTCCCGCCACTTGTGCTTCAGGTCCACGACGTCACGGCGACAATAGCCCAGCGCATTCACAGCCTGCAGGATGCGGCTCCACACGCGGTACCTGCGGGTGGGCTCAGCCCTCAGCAGCCCAGTGCCGAATAGCAGCTGGTGGTGCTTGCTCACCTTGGACACCAGCACCTCTGTCTCTTGCGGGCAGAAGTTGGGCTTCCTCTTCTTGGCCCGGCTGGCACTGGGCCCCAGCATGTGACCATGAGACCCTGCAGCTGAGTCCTTCCTCAGGCCACTGGGGGATGGTGAGGTGGGCTCTGGTGTCCGGCTGCCTTCTGGGGCAATCCTTAGTCCTAGAAAAGCACCAAAAGGGGGGTATTTAAGGCTCTGGGCCCAGCAGAGGCAGCAGACCCCAGGGCGCCTCCTCTTTAGCCTCGGCTTCAGGACACAGCTGCCCACTCCCAGACACTACCCCTCTCCCCTGGGTGTCCAGAGGTACAAGCCTCCCAGCTCTGCCACTGCCTTGCAAGGTGCCATCGGCAAGTCACTAACCTGTGGGCCGTGTCACCCCATCTTCCATATAGGCCCACCTGCCTTCCACAGCCACCATCAGTGCAGGAGAGCGGAGACAGGCCCTGGCGGCCAGACTTGCCTGCTCCATGCATCGCCTGGGTTCAAGCCCGAGAAAAGGGGGCACTCTGGGCCAGGGCTGTGGCTGCTTCTGGGAACACCCGGGGCAGCCCTCTCCAGCTGACATGCTCTAGTGCCAGCCACACATGCCTGCCAACCAGGACCTTGAGAGTGCTGAGAATGCCCTTAGCTTCCCTCTTGCTCTCCAGCTCAGGATGGGCAGCGGCCAGACAGCCTGTCTGCCATCACCCCTCAGCCCTCTTTCCCTCATAGCCCTCCCTACCTGGACCTCCGGGGGCTGACCCAACACACAGCACCCACGTCTTGTGTCTTTGCTCATGTACGAGCCCTGTCAGAACCATACTGGTTTCTTGAGGGCAAGGCCATGACTGCTGTTGGGTAAAGCTCTGTGGGGTCAGAGAACTCAAGGGTCCCAGGGGCAGACACAGAGGCTTCTCTCTCTGGGTCCTGACTCCAAGAAGCATCTAGGTGTCTCGCTGCCAGGAAAGAAGCCCACCCAGGCCTACCCTGCAGAGGCCACTGCACATATTCCTTCCTAAGTCACACCACAAGGACCTCAACACCCCCTTTCTAGCCCACTCCACAAGGATGCTCAGCCTCTGGGCACTGGGCATAAGCACCCCTTCAGTCCTACTATGCAGGCCTGGTCCTTGAGTGTACAGCACCCTACAGCCCTGGCCATCCCATGGCTTCTCTCTTATGGCCGGTCCAGACTAGCCATGCCATCCATTCTCCTCAGAGGGACAGGGAAGAAGGGATTGGGGGGGTGGGTGGTTAGACAAGCCTCAGTGCCTGTCCTGGTCTCCTCCCCAACATCAGCAGACTCCCTTCCTCAGTGCCAGCATCTCTGAGCGGCCTTTCCGGCACCCCCTAGACCCATCGTCTGAGCAGAAGTACCTCGCTTCCTGGCCCTTGGGACTCTGGGTACACCCGCCGGCCCCAGGTCACTTTCCCCGTCCTTTCCCACACAGGGGTCCTGGGAGTTGCTCTCTGGCGACGGGCAGGGAAAATGGCGAATTCCATACTCGGTCCAACATTTAGCGCACTCTACGGACAGCAAGGGACAGTATGATTACTCCCAGCCTGCCTGGCTCACACACAGACAGCAGGCACCCAGGCCCAAGCAGCTCCTGGGTCCTCCCTCAGGAAGGCCACGACCTCTAGAACACCCCCCTTTTCCTGAATACCAGTAGGGAGTTCAGACCTTTAGGTGTTCAGGATTTTTCTCTGAAGCATAGTTCTTTTCAAGGTGACCCCAAATGAGGCCACAACCCTCTAGATCAGGACTCAGAGGCACGGTCACTCATGAAACTCAGAGGGGTGCTACCCAAGCTTTACTATCACTCATGGCCATTCAAAATTACTACAACCTCCAACCATGGGGCCATCCTATTACATTTTATAAAAACACTGTTCCATGATGTTACTCCCCACACCAAGGAACAGCTGCAGAACTGCCCCAGAGCACCCTCCACCACTCTAGGGTAGGGACCCTAAAAAAGACACATCTTAATTTTCTCTAATAATTTCCATTTATTCAAACACCATTTCTGGACACATTTTACTAAAACTCATTGATCTTCAAATGCACCTTATAAAAATATTTTAACATCTCTGGAACAAAGCTGTGCCTTTTCACCCATGGCCTCCCAAGGTCAGTGACACGCAGTGTGTGCCAGGCTGAGGGCATGGGAAGGAGACCCAGGAGACTGCTCCCCCAGGAGCTCTCTGAGGAGACGGAGGCACACTCCACAGCAAGGCATGATGCAGCTGGCTTAAACGCTCTTGCCTACCACACCGACAGCCTCTAACGAGTCCCCAGGAGGACAGGGCCAACTCCACACTGAAGCAGCAGCTCTTGGAAAAGACCTTCATATAACCCTTGGAGAAGAAACCTTGGGAACACACCCATCGGCTGGAGCTTGGCATCCTCGAGGGGGGCCATGCAGCCCAGCATAATAGGCAGGAAAGGACTGCCAAGGGTCTCAGTGGGTCCCAGGTGGGACAGGTCACAAAGGCCATTTTGTTTCCCCTTCTACCCCCAGGCAGCACTACCCCAAACCACACAGGCAGAGGTGGGTCCTGCTGGTGGCCCCAAGAGGGCCTCCAGTGACCTAGAATGGGGCCCACTCATCCCCTAACTCTGGCCCTGGGGAGGGAGGAGGAGGACGCAGAAGGAAACGTGGCAGGCAGTGGCAATCCAGGTTATTTGGGTGGAGCTTCATACAGGACAGGGAACTGCAGCAAGGTAGGAGGGAGGCCCTGACCAAGGTCCAAGCTGAGAGACCCCCACATCGCAGGCTTCTCTGAGTATCTGAGTGACTGTGAGTCTCCCAGCCCGAGCCTGTTCCTCCAGCTTCCTCAAGACTCCCAGATGCTCATGGGCCTCCCAGATGCCCATGCCATTCTCTCCTGGCAGAGACACACTCTCCAGGCCCCAAACGGCAGCCCAGCAGTTGCTGGCCCAGAGAATAGTATACAAGAAGGGGTCCAGACAGTCAGTGACTGGGTACCCATCTGCTCGAGGGCAGGTTCCTGAACAGGCCCCCAGAGAGACTGCAGACCTGGCTGGCAGCAGTGCATAAGAACACCCTGTCACCTCACAATGCCAGTGTCCTCATCCCAGGTTGAGGTCCTGCCATGGCCACACAACTCTACGCAGATGCCCTTGGAGGGTCAATGCAGTCTGCCTACCTAAATCACAGGAACCCAGAACTCTCGGGGGGAGGGCAGGCAGGCCTAGAGCAATTATTGCCTGTTTTTTTATTAGAATACCCTTTACAGAAAATAATTTAAAGGCAGACAATTAGAGATTAAAAAAGAAAGATCAAAATATCCAGAGATAAAACATCTCTGGCCCTGGAGCTTGCTTCATACAACTAAAATGTCCCACGTGTGGTTTTACTTCTTGCATTTGCATTTAACGTTAATCATAATGCACAGAGGCCACTTGTGGGTCTCCAACAATGTGATGCCAGTAACGCATCATGTTTTATTCGGGGCTGCCACTAACCCAGCTGTTTCCCTAAAGCTGGGTATCTACACTATTTCTGAATTATGGCTCTTGTAAATCATGCGGTGGCGAATGCCTCTGCCTTTGTCTCTGATTACTAGGACACAACCCAAGAAGAGACATGGCTGGGCCAAGAGAGGGACTGTTCCAGGGTCCCTAAAACTAGTCACTCCCAGATCCCAGGAGGAGACAGCAGCACCCTACTCTCCCTGTGGTCCCACTTCCACCAGAGGCTTCATTGGCACGCTGGGTGCCTCAGTGTTCACCTACCAGGTCACCAGTTAGGCCGTCTGCAGACCCCACCTGTTTCTATGGAGGTTCCCTTCCATTCACCGAGTTTTCTATACATGAACAATCTGCCTGTGCCCCTCTGCTGCCTCTGGTTAGGAGGAAGAGATGGCCCTGAGGTGCTGTCACAACTAGGGTAGCCAGGACTTCAGCACATAGCAGAAACTGGGCACTGCAGCTACTCCCATACCCAGGAGCGTTTCGCCCAGACCCCCGCTATCCCACCCACTCAGCAGTCTTTCTGGGCTGCCCAGGGCAGAGGGGAACACAGGAAGCACTGTAGCAGGGTCATAGTCGACATCCCAGATGACACCCCAGTCTCTCCAGGGTCACACCCAATGTCCCAGAAGACGCCCTGGACTCTCCAGGGTCACACCCAATGTCCCAGAGGATGCCCTGGACTCTCCAGGGTTACACCCAAGGTCCCAGAGGATGCCCTGGACTCTCCAGGGTCACACCCAAGGTCCCAGAGGACCCCCTGGTCTCCACAACTTTCAATAAACCAAGACAGAAAGGATCCTTTCCCAACCAAAATCCTGTTAGGTTAGAAATCACATTTTAAAAAAATAGAAAAAAAATGTGAATGTTTGGAAAGGATGCAATGCACTTCTAAAAATTCCTGGGTCATGGAAATTAGAACACTCAGAACTGAACAAAAATAAAATTACTATATATTTTATAATTTGTGATATTCAACTAAAGCAGTAACTCTTTGGAAGTTTATAATTTTAAGTGCTTTTACTAGAAAAGAACAAAAATTGAATATTAAACATAACTGAATATTAAAAATAAAAGAAAGGAAGATAAAAATATAAACAGAAATCAATCAAATTTTAAAACTAACATCTAACAGGGTGGCGCCTGTGGCTCAAAGGAGTAGAGCTCCGGCCCCATATGCCAGAGGTGGCGGGTTCACACCCAGCCCCGGCCATAAAAACTGCCAAAAAAAAAACAACTAACATCTAATAAAAAGGATCAAGAAAGTCATAATTTACATCTTTGTAGTAGGAACTTGTAAAATTGTTAAGTCTCTGTCACTACTGGTTATAAAAGAAGAAAATAGAAGGTATACACATATGATATTAGGAATAAAAAAGGGGGTGTGATTCATGAACTGCTAAATTTAATGAAATAGCCACACGTTGACCCCTCACATGCCTGGCAGGTACCACCAGCTGACCCTCAGTTCCACTTCCAGATGGACAGGTCCTGGTGTCCCACTCAGGCTCCTGAGCACCATCACCACTACATGGTACTGCACCACCCACAGCTGACCTAGAAAGGCTATAATTTTATTTCAACAAATCAAACATTTTGAAAGGCAGACACATTTCCAGAAAAAAATGTAACTTAAAACTGACCCATGCAAAAACAGAAACCTTGAACAACTTTACTACTAGAGAAATTAATTGATAGTTCAAAAACTTTCAACAAAGAGGAAATGTCAGACCTAGTCAGCAAAACCCCAGAAACACTCTAGTGGTACACAGCCCCACGTCTCCACAGATTCACAGAAAACATCATCTCCATCTCCAGCCACTCTGGAAAGGAGAAAAGAGAGATAAAAGATGAAAGTGCTAGAAAAGAAGAGAGAAAAACTGTCATTATTCATAAATGACACCAGCAAAACAGAGAGCTCAAAAGATTCCTCAGACAAATTATTACAGTTAATAAAAAAAGTTCAGTAAATGGCCAGATATAAAGCCAGCAGAGAAAGGTCAAGGACACTACCCAGGAAAAGCCCGGTTTCCTCAACAAACCTCAAGGTAAGAATGGATGAAGGCATGGGTGGACCAAGGGAAGCCCGTGGCTCTCTAGGCTCCTGCTTCCATGAAAATGTGGGGACTCCGCAAAGCCATGGTGAACTGAGAGGCAGGTACGATGCTGCGCTGCGGTGAGGGTCACCCTGGGACACTGCCACCACATAGGAGCCCTCTCAGAGGCACACTGGCACGGTTACAGATGACAGGATCAAAAGTCTGAGATGCACTTCAAAGAGACACGCAGGGAGTGGTGAGGGCACAAGTGCAGCCAGACTGGCCACCAGCGGTGGCAGAGGAAGCTGAGAGATGTACCTGGCCCCCCACTTTATTATGTCTGCTTCCGATGTTTCAAATTTTCCATATTTAGAAAGTTAACAAACACTCAAACATTAAAGAAAACCTCTGGTCTTTGATGTTTTAAAAACCTCACTGTCTCATACCTGTAATCCCAGCACTCTGGGAGGCTGAAGTGGGGGATCCCTTGAGCCTAGGAGTTCAAGGCTGCAGTGAGCTGTGATGACACTACTACACTCCAGCCTGGCTGATGGAGAGAAACCCTGTTTAAAAAAAAAAAAAAAAAAAAGAAAGAAAAGAAAAACCCACAACCTGGGTGTGCATAAGCAACAAAACTCCAGGGGTTTGATGAGGTGATTCTACAATGCAGGTTCAATATCAAAGAGTCAAAAATACTCAAGAAATTTCTATAGAAAATATGAAATCAATTTGCCCTAAAAAAAATACTGAGAATTACAACAAAACTATAGACGTTAAGGTGGATTTTGACACAGGAACGGAAACACTGACTGAGAATCCAGGTGGTCCTATCACACAGCTATTGTGCGGGGCTATGACGGCTTGTCACACAGACACAGAGGAGCCCGTGAGTACTCTCTTTCCACTGTCACGCCGCTTCACAACAGAAGTCAGTTATAGGGGGTATAAACGTAAATATGAAAAGCAAATTATGTGATCTTCAGAGGAAATTACAGAATGATATCATTGTCATCTTCTGATAGAAGTTCTAAAACTAAACAAATGCAAACCACACAAGCAATGACTGCTACGCTTACGTGTGTCCTAACTGGGCCCTTGTCCCTAGCAGGTTCCATAATGAAACACCTGCCCAAATGGGCCTGGGGTATCTATGGCTGACAAGGGTTCCATGCTCAGAATACAGAAGGGAACTCTATAGATCAGTTAGTACCAGACAAGCCCAAGAAAAAAATAAACAAAATGATCAAGCGAAGGGCAGATCCAAACAGCCAATAAGCCACATGAGAAGATGGTCGAGCCCACCGGTTTCTAGAGAAGCAGTGACCGAGACCAGAAGAGACCATTTCACACCCACCAGACTGGCCCAAAGTCACCACCTGACACCACTTGGTGCTGACACAGACCTAGCATGAAGGGAGCATGGGGTGGTAGCAGGCATCAGCACATGGTTCAGCCCACTCCAGTGCCCAGGGACCTCTGGCACAGGCGCTCAGCAATGCTGGGACTCAGGAGTTGGGACACAACCTTGGAGCCCCGCAGGCAGGGAACAGTTCTAGACACCACGGTGCAGAGCAAAGCTGAACACAGTGCCGTGGGAGACATGCAGGATGGCAGCAACGCCTGAGGGCTCTCGGAGCACACACACGAAAGCAGCAGTGGCGGGTTAGCACAAAGCCCAGGGTCCCAGAAATGACGTCCAAAACAAGGACAAAGCCCAGGGTCCCAGTAATGACATACAAAACAAGCACAAAGCCCAGGGTCCCAGTAATGACATCCAAAACAAGCACAAAGCCCAGGGTCCCAGTAATGACGTCCAAAACATGCACAAAGCCCAGGACCCCAGAAATGATGTTCAAAACATGCACAACTCAGCAACACCTGTTTTGGGACATGAGCATAGGCAGGTGAAACCACGAAGCAAAAGCAGAAGCGACACGTGATTCGGGGCCAGGGGCCAGGAGGTGGAACTGAAGAGGGCAGGCAGATGTCAGGGTCGTCATCCCTACAGCACCGCCCCTGACCTCTAGGTGTGCGCACCCACACACGCACGTCTCCTGTCTACTCAGTATCCTCAAGAACATATTTCAAAACAAAAAGTCCATAAAGCAGCACTCAGTCTCTGGATAAGGGCCCACCAGCCTCAAGGCCCCTCTTTGCAAAAGGAAGCATGTGCCACAACCCTGGCCATCCCAGCCTGTCCTGTGACCTGTCTCCAGCACTCAAGTCTACCCCTGGCTGCCACCTCCCAAGCGCCCCACACCCACCTCCTCAGCTCACCAGCCACCCTGGCCGGCGGTCAGGGCCTCAGAAATGCCCCCTGAAAGAAGGAGGGCCTCCTGGGGCACGGGCCCTGCCTTTTCCCCTACTCTGTGTCTCTACACCTAGAACCTGCCTGGCATACTCAGCAGGGGGATGAAAAGGATTAAAGGTTGGGGCAGAAGAAGAAAGGGAGGCTGATGTGGCAGAAGAGGGAATCAGCCCAATGCTCCCAGTAGGAAGGATGGGACTGTCTAGGAAGACGCCTGGGCCTCAGCCCTGAGTCCAGGCCTGGCCAGGAGGCAATATGCAGTGCTGGCACAGTAAGCAGGAGCAGCAGGAGGTCTCCAGTGACCACATGGGCCCACATCCCTGCACCATCCACACCCCAGCAGGGACACAGACACCAGCCGCCCTCCTGAGCACCTGCTGCCCGGCTTTGCGAGGAAGGGGCAGGGCTGAGCAGTGGGAGCCTAGCCCAGGATGGTAGCGCTGGGCCACCAAGGAGCTAAGCACACTGGTAGGGAGGGAGCTGGGCCCCAGGGAGAAGGGCTGAGGCTCCACAGAGCTGAGACAGGCTGGGCAGAGCTCCTGGCCCAAGGCAGCTGCTGGGGTGAGCCCAGGGCAGGGAGGCTGAGCCAAGAGCTCGAGGCCCCCAAATCCAATCCCCTCCCTACTCCCCCCCCTGGACTGACCTGGTCTGGGAACCAGGTAAGAGAACCTGGGGCCAAGGGACCTCCTAATGGACCTGCACCTGAAGGGTGTCTTCCAGCCAGATGTGCAGCAAGCCGAGCATGGTAGGGAGGGCAGAGACCAGGCCGAGGCTTGGGTCTCGCTGGGTCTCAATGCAGAGTGACCAAAAGGGTTCAGCCCGCAGTAGGAGGTGGAAGAGGGGCTTCAAAGCTCAGTGGAGCAGAAAGGGCACAGGCTTGACCCTAAGAGTTCCCAGAAGAAGGTCCCGGCTCTGCCCTGCCCCCTCTGCATGGCAGTAGGGAGCCCTCTGTCATCCCATGGGCCTTGGTGCCCTCCTCTGAATGCTGCCGTGCAAGGCCAGCTGCTCCACACTGCTACTCGGAAGACCGATGAGACATACTCCCAGAGGAGGACCACCACCAGCAGCAGCCTGGCACTCTGCACGCCAGCTGCATCCTCGGAGCCCCTATCCTCTTTCTCCTGAGACCCAAATAACCCCTGGCCTCGAGCTCGACAGTCACTCATGGTCTTGGGTCTCAGGCAAGGTTTTTCAAAATAAAATCCATCCACTCAGCCCCCAGGGGGACTTGGTGAAGACCCTGCCCACTGCCATCCACTCCACCACCCCATCAGCAGCTGTCATTACCTAGGGGCTGATAGCCTTGTCTCGAGGGTCCCCTGAAAGGCCCACCTCCACCAGATATGGATCCATAAGACATCTTCTTCCAGAGGGTGGGGCCGGCAGCCTCCGTGCTGAGCTGGAGGAACCACAGAAGGGGGAGGACAGGGAGGCAGAGAGAGTAGGTTACTGCTCAGATTAGGGTGCACAGTGGCCTCATGCCCACCCTCTGCCATGCCAGTTCCCAAAGCTACCAGGCTTCTTGCCACCCCCAGGATGACTCCCACCAAGCCTTTCTTTGGCCTCTTGTTCCGCTGGCCCCAGAGTGGGAACACAGGCACAGCCCTGAGGAGGAAGCACCCTGGGCCCTCCCATGGAATCCCCAGCAAGCCCTCCGGCATGTCCCACCTAGAGCCCCGGCCGCCCTGCTCTCCAAGCCTCCACATGCTCATCCTCGCCTGGCTTCTGGGAGTGCAGGGCCCAGCTGCTTTCCCAACATGCAGATGTCCACCCCAAGGGTCATCTTCCCAAGCCATGCCTGATGGGGTGGCAGAGCTGGGGCCAGGATTCCTGGAGGGAAGTCCACCCCAGCCACTTGTTGCCTGTGCAACTGGGCACACGCCTTTGGACCTCTCTGGGCCTCAGATTCCTCACCCATCAAGTGAGGGTAACAAAAGGACCTACCTCTTAGGGCTGTGGTGAGAAACACACACAGAAACATGCCCAAACTAACAAACGTCTATGTAGGCTCCATCCTCAGCATGACACCAGCGTCCCTGGTATCCCACTACCTGCTCCTCCCATGAAGTGAGCTCAAGGGACAAGAGGGAACCGTCCAGCCTGGATGCTTCCTACCCCTGCCGCCTCACCCGTGTGCACAAATGCCTTTGGGGACATCTGTCTAATCTGGCCATGCCCTGGCAGCACCCCTGCAGAGCCCTCTGTCCCTCCAGGCTCTAAACAAACACTTCACAGAAGCCACTCTGCTCACCCACAGACATGCCTGCAGCCAGAAGCAGATGAAGTGCAAAGTGAGCCTCACTGGGGACAAGAAGCAGCCCAAGTCCCCAGGGTCCTGTGGCTGAGGTGACATGGGCTCATGACCCCTCTGAGCAAGAGGCCCAGCCCATGCTACTTGGCCCCATCCAGAGTAGGTGGCACCAGGACACCTACCTAGTGGAGTGGGCTGCAAGCACTTGGGTCTCAGGGCTCCCTACACTGACAGCCATCAAGGACCCCAGGAGCTGTGCCTGACAGCTCAGGGCTGGGCAGGGGACGGACCACAGAGCCAAAGACAGACTGGCAGAACCCACAGAGGCGTGCTACAGGCAGGAGGAGTCAAGAAAGAGTCCCAGTGTGTGCTCTCTCCACTGTTAATGTCAGCAAAGAATTTTAAAATATATTTAAGAACTCACTTTGAAATAATACGTTATCGCTAACATAAATAACATATTTTGATAAAACTAACTATATTTTCCAAAAACAAAGCCCCTCAGAGAGCAGCAGTCCTGCCCCACACTGTGTCCACCTCTGGGCAGGCTCAGCAGAGGTGACCCTCACCTGCTTCCACAACAAGCTGCTGCCTCATATTGTTCTCGCTGGGGCATATGAAGAATCTGGCCCCACACAGGGATGCAGCTGGCAGAGGGAGGACCCTGGGGGCAGCAGACCACACTCTCCATAGGCTTCTCAGGCCTCCCATCCCAGCACCTGCTGGGAACTCCAGGCCTCCCTCCACGGGCTCCACGCCATGGAGGGGCAGGGACTGGGATGGCTGCTCAAAGAGGAGAGTGGGCCTGAAGAGCAGGTGGGATTCAGGGAACCCCAGTAAGGGTTTGGAGTCATGTGTGGGTGACTCTCAGTCCCCTGAGAGGAGGGCTCTCAACACTCCAGGGACCCACCGGGGCAAACCTCTAACATGGAAGACAGCCCAGGGCACCAGGGGAAACACAAACTATCCAGACAAGAAAACAAAGAAAGGACAGGGTCAAAACTCCATTTATAAAATGCTCAGCACTCACACTAAGGCTTCCCTCTTCACACAGGGCCACGGTCTGCTGCTGCGGGGTCAGCAGGTGTCGCTGTGATCAGGGAAGCCCGGGTCCAGCTGAGGAGGTGACAATCGACGTGGCTAGGGGAGGAAGGGAGGCAGAAGTGCACGCACAGGCCTGTGTGTGTACGTGTGTGTGCCTGTGAGGGAGCAAGCACCTGAGTCCTCATCTTGCGAGACAGTAAATGATGCCAAAAATCAGGAAAAACCGAGCAGCAGCACCAGCCAGTCACTTGCAGAAGAGACAACGTGAGAAGCTCCACCACAAGAGCGAGAAGTGGCGACTCGGGAGGGCAGAGGAGAGGCAGCTGAAAATCACAGTCTCCCTTAATTAACCTTGGTCAACTCATTTGCTCTCCTAACTATACACATGTATAATTTTAAAGTATTAAAGCCTGACTTGTAAAATGCCAATAAAACACCAACGAGAAAGCTCCATCTGGAAATGAAGAGCAGGGGCTGTGGCAGGAGCACCTTCAGTAGACACGGGTCAGCTGGGAAGCCAGCGCCCCCCAGTTCCCAGGAGGCAGCCACCGGCAAGCACCCAGCCTTGTCCCAAGTGGCCACGCACCTGCCAGACACGCCCAGCTCCAGACTTGCCATCACAGCACCGACAAGGCGGGCCTGCCTGGGTTGCAGGGCTCTGCCCTGACTGGGAAGCAGCCAAGGGGAGCTAAGCGCTAGGTACTACTCCCACCCACCCCCAAAATGACAGAGATGGGTGGCAGTAGTCAGCTGGGGCTGCCACGAAGTGTAGAGAGCAGGCTGTGGGAGCTAAGGAGCCCGCCCAGGGCAGTGGATGGACCACAGAGCCAAAGACAGGCTGGCAGAACGCAGAGAGGTGTGCTACAGGCAGGAGGATTCAAGAAAGAGTCCCAAGTTCTGGCCCAGAAGGCAGGTGGGTGGTGCGGGGAGAAGGGGCCAAGTGCAAGGACGCGCCCCACTGCACCACCACACACAGGTGGATACCAGAAGCCCTGGAGACGAGGCAAAGGCAGAATGCCGACCACTGTGTAAGGACAAGTCATAAAAGGGATCACCCAGGGAGAAAAGGCACAGTGAGGGCCCAGCTGAGTCAACACAGGGACAGGTCAGGGAGTTAACCGGACAGCCCAAGAAAGCCTTGGCAGAGGGAGTGGTCACTGTCCATTGCTCCGCACAGGGCAGAGAGGAACCTGAGGGTGGGAGACACTGCACAAGCAGGCAGGGAGGGACCCAGCAAACTCCATGGCCGGAAGCAGAAGCGGGCAGGGAAGCTCCCCGGGAGAGCAAAGGGAATGAATATTCAATGGCTATGCTACAGGGCACAGAGGAAAGGTCCCCAGCCTGTCCACCTACTCTGGCTCAAGAGGCTGCCTTGCTGCACAGTAGAACATCTAACACCTCTGTGTTTGCTCAGTGTACTGAGAAATTAAGGCTGGCTCACTGGCAGGACCACAGAGCATCCCACAGCCAGAGGGGGCAGGCTGGGACAGCAAGTGGCAGTGCATGTCCTCTGCCTGACAGGAGCCTCCGCAGCAGCCCACCGTGGGCCCCTGGGGTAACCTAGTAAGGAACCCAGTAAGTGCATCCCGACAACACAGGGAGGGGTCACAGTGTACTGGGCTGCACCAACCCAAACCCCTCAGGCATGCCATAACCCCACTTTCAGAATTTGACTCAACCTCTGCCCAGACCCCCCAACCCTCCCCAGTCCTCAAGTTGCTCCGGCCCATGCCCTGCCTTCTGGGGATTCTGACCACTAGCTCCCACACTGTGCTTGCCGCTTCCTCCGCTCAGCTCCAGATTGTCAACGCTGCAGCCAGTCCATGCCCCAACTTCTCAACCACGCTTTCCCACCATGACCTGTACAATGAAGGTCTTCCTGCTAGGCAGGACCCTCCCCCCTAGAGGAAGCTGGGTGCCCTTGGGGCCATTCTCACCCAGGGCTGATCCTAGACCTCATAAGTCAGCCACTCTTCCTGACAGCCATATCCTAACAGGCCAAGATCAGGCACCCATCTCCTGCCCCCAGATCAAGGACCCCACAGGGTCTGCCCACCCCTTGCTGACAGGGGAAGAACAGGATGACCAGCCCCCATCAGATGCTGCTCCAGGGTCTTTCAGAGGGTGGCACAGCTCCTGCTACCGAGGACCCCGGCACTCCAGGAGGCAGATGCGCACAACAGACCCAGGGGAGGCCCAAGAGAGGACATGACTGGCCCAAGTCACCCTGGTGGCAGCTAGAGGTCAGGCCATCCTCCTCCCCTGCACCTGCTCAGCAGTCCCTGGCGTCCTTGCCCATGTGACTGACATGAGTCCTCCCCACTCTGTGAGACAGGAGTCCCAACACCACTTAGAGCAGTCAGCTGACTGGTTGGTATAGGGCTTGGATGTGCTGAAGGGTGGTCAGATCACGGCCAGCTGACACAGATGCCCTGCCAAGAAGACAGGTCAGCACCCTCACACAAACATGCTCAGATGGGACTTCACTAAGAGACCAGGAGAGGCTCCGGAAGTAAGCTGGTACAGGAAACCACGGCACAGAAGCCAGGAAGGCAGCAGAGGGGTGCAGAGCAATACGGGGTAAGAGAGCGGTAGCCAGGCCTTGGGCAGTGCTGAGTCGGCCCCCTGGCCCTGCTCTCTTTCCAAAGTGCCACAATCTGCTCAGTGGCTCATAGTGCTAGAGGTGCAGGTCCCTGGACTGCACTGCAGGCCTCCAAGAGGCAGCAGCCCACGACAGGGGACGACACGCATGGGTGGGACACCTAATGACAGCCAGATGTCAGAGGAGGCAGAGGCTGTGCAGCGAGAGAGACAGGAGAAGACGAGGCAGAGGATGGGGACAAGGTGTGAGGGGGACCTGGAGCCCCCTCAGGAGAGCATGGTAAGGCCAGAGAGGGCAATGGCTAATCCACATGGGGGTGGGCTGGGCAAAGGCAGCAGAAGCTGTTTGCAGGCCAGGCAGGCGGAAGCTGGCACAGGGATGGGGTTGGGGATGTGGAAGCTTATGGGCTATTGTGCCCGAGAATGGCCTAAGCCCTGAGACTGCCTCAATGAGGCCGGACAGAGGCCAGAAACAATGCTCCCCTCACTCCCAGGGAGGCTTCCTACCAAGCAGCTTCCGTGCCTGCCTGCCTGCCAGGCCAGCCACCAGCTCCTCCGGCCTCATGCCCCTCAGGCTGGCGCCAGCTCTTCCCAGAGCCCCCACCTCCACCAGCCTGAGGGAGCCATCTGTCCCTGCACTGCCCAGATCCTGTCTGCAGGATGCCAGAGGAAACGGGGGTGCCAGGGAACGCCCACCTCAGGCCTGCCATGGCCCCAGAAACTCAGCTGGCCCCCAAGAGAAAGCACTCAGGCCCAACAGAAGGGAGAGGCCAGCCAGCAGGCCACCACTAGGCTTAGGTGGGGCCCCCATCCCCTGGGCTCCAGGGCTTCTGAATCTGACCTCAGGCAGGGTTCTGACCTTGGAATGCAGCTTCTTCCATGTTCCCGGGGCTCTCCCAAGCAAAGACCAGACCCCCTCAGGTAAGGACACTCTTCCCCAACAGCTGGTAAGGAAGCATGTGACCTAGGCTCGGGATCCCCTGAACGGCCCCTCACTAAGCTGAGAGCTCCCCCAGGACATATAGCAGGTCACTTTCAAGAGCAGGCCCTGCACAGGTCCCAGCTCACGTCCTGTCCCAGTTTTCTCGCTGTAAAGTAGACGGCAACCCCTCCCTACCTCCCTAACAGCAGCGAGGAGGGGCCAGTTCACCCTCAAGTCCTCATTCTGTGGACCCCTGACCTGGGCAACATGGCAGGACACAGAGTAGAATGAGACAGGTCTGTCTTGCCCTGGGACCTCAAGCTCCAGTCAGGGACAAATATGGAGTGGCCTGCTGCTTGTCACACAGGAGAAGATCCGTGGTCACCAAGAGGCTGTGCCAGGTGGGGCAGGGCACAGCCACAGGACAGAGGCTCCTGAGCACTGAAACTAAACATCCCAGGAGCCACACTCAGAAGACGAGACCTGTGACCTTCTACATGGGCACCCAGTGTGGGGACACCAAGTCCCTGGAACAGGCTCTGGACCCAGACAGGCCGGCTCACACCTGTGCTCATCCCTGGCCCCCTGGCCTTGGGCAGCCGGGCTAGGATTCTGCCTTCACACACCTGACCTACTGTGTCCAGCACAGCTCCATAGACACTGCTGGGAAGACTGGGAACCCCCAACTACGGGCATCCAGGGCAAGCAGGACAGAGAGACCTAGACCAACAGCCCAGTCAATGCCAGCCCCTCTGCAGACCACGAGGACTCTCTGCCTTGTCTCACACAAGGGTCCCTCGGGGCATCCAGAACCCATGGTGCAGGGTGGCCACCTACCCAAGAGCCTCCGCAGGGTGGCCAGGCTGCAGCCCATCTGCCCTACTCCCACCCTTCACCCACCTGTGACCCACAGCCTCGCCACCTCTCCACAGGCACAAATCAGGCGACCGCACAGGTGCGAGGCAGTGTGGCAGCAAGAGGCCTAGCCCGGCTGCCCTCTCCCTTACTCAGCCTCGATGGCCCTGTGTGGACAGCAGCAGGTTTCCTCACCACCTGAGACACTGCCAGCCTCTTCAGACCACTCTGGATGGCCCCTGAAAGGGCTCAGCCTAAGGCAGAGGACATGGTCCATCTTCGTCTACTTTTCTACTGTGACAGAACACCACAGACCATGCCACTCACACAGAAGGGAGGCAGGCTCACCTCACAGTTCTGGAGGCTGGGAAGTCCAGGCCCTCAAGGGGCCCAACCTGGTGAAGGCCTTCTTGCTGCCTCATGCCCCATGGACACAGGAAGGCTCTGAGAGACAGAGCTGTGGAAGAACCCACCCTCACAGCCCCCTCCTGACCTCATCACCTCTTCACACTATCACTATGGCAATTTAATTTTGATGTTAGTTCTGGAGGGGACATTCACAGCACAGCCCCAGCCCAGGAGCACACCTGGAACTGAGGCCCCACACACTGAGTGGCTCTGCTGGAGACGTTAAGTCCTGTGGTCTCTGGGCTTCATCTTCCTCATCTGTAAAATGGGAGTAGGGAGGGCAATCTCAGAGGGTGGGCATGAAGGCAAACATGAAGTGTGTGGCCAGACCGCTCCCAGCCTCCAAGGCCTCGGCACTACAGTCCCGGGCGGCACCCCTGCCTAGGAGTCTAGAGGGCTCCTAGTCCCCCTGCAGCCTGCTCAGCCACCACCACAGGGTCCTGTCACCCTCTCCGATGTGCCTGCTATAGAGCTCGCAGCTCCCTACACCCTGGGGTCTGTTAGGCTGTGCAGACAAGATCCATGGCTCCCCAGAGCAGTGCCCAACTGTGGGGCCACTCAGCACTCCAGACTTCCTTTCAGGCCAAGCTAGACCCTTCCCCTAGGTATCTCCCAGAAAGGGTCTGGGGGACTAGAGAGGGGCAGAGCTGGAGAAGGGCCAGCCAAGACCCACAGTGTCCAGCGTTTGACACACCACTCACCCTAGGTCCTGGGCATGAGGCAGGCAAGGGTCTCACCAACATGGGAACACCTCAGCTGGGGTCCTCGAGCCCACACCCAGCCTTCGGTCACATCCTCAGTCACTGCAGACCACTCCCTGGTCTCACCCCAGACATCTACACTTTGCCACAGCCTCCTGTCTCAAAGCCTCAACCCACCAGTCCCCTGCTGCAGCACAGGAGCCCCAGGTCACAGGCCATCAGGCTTCAATGTCCTCTCTCCTCCTTGCCCAGCACCCACCCCAGGGCTTGTCACACATACACACCCATCTTCCCCTCACCCTTCATCACGCCCTGCACAAGCTCAGCCCTGGAAAACCCAGGTCTCCAGAAGGGACTACACTGGCTGCCACCCTCTACCCCAGAACCCGAGTGGGTGTCACGGGCTGCTGCACACCCCCATCCCCACCCTAAGCTGGGAAACATGCAGAAGGGCAGCCCAGGGGACTAAGTTCCCAGGGCCCATGGGAAGGGACTATGGATTCAAGTTCTCCAGATTTCTCAGGCCTTTCCCACTCCATCTCTTCTTCAGCCAACCAAAATAGGCAGAGGGGGCTCAGAACAATGGGCCTTAACACAGGCTTAGCCGCTCACCCCTGAACAAGATGCTGCCCAACCACATGACCCTGTCTGCTAGGGGAAGGTTCTAGCTTGACCAGAAAGGAAGTCTGGAGTGCTGAGCGGCCCCACTGTGGTGAGCTGGACAGTTGCCCACCCCGGTATTCCTCCAGTGACCTCCCCTATAACGAAATGTCCCAAGGTGGGAAGGTGGGAGAGGATGGGAATCCAGAAGGCTTCTGAAGGAGGCAGGGCTGGGGCAGAAACTAAGAATCCACCAGGAGCCATCTGCCAAGTGATTGGGGTCCTCCCGGCTGTGAGCTGCCGCCCCTCGCTGCACTCCTGGCTCACTCACCTGCTGGGAGTGACCTGAGCCAGCTGCTGCCCTGTGTACTGCTCCACCCTGGGCCCAGCTGCCAACACTAGCCCCTGTGCCCCAAGGGAGGGCTGCCCGGTTAGCTCAGCAGCTGCCCCAGGGAGGTGGGAGTGTGAGGCAGCCGCAGGATGTCCGGTCCTGCCCATGTCGTCCCAAGTGAATGCTAAGTTCAACCCAAGGACTAGACAGACACCAGATGTTGGGCCACACAACAGCCTTCAAGCTGTGACTAATGCCATTTGGACCAGCCCTTCCCTGCCCTGACCACTAACCACGGGTTCCACCAAAATGGTATCAGCCACACGGATGTTCCCACAGGTGGGCTCCAGGGGCCAGACCAACTCAGAGACCTGGGGCTGAGGGGCACAACCTCACACGAGACCAGACTGCCTGCCAGACTGAGCTAGGAGGCTGCAGGGTGGTGTGGAAGAGCCGAGCAGGACGGATCTGAGGAGCAGAGGAGGCCTGGGTGAGGGAGCACAAGCACCTACACCAGGCATTCTCTGACCCAGTTCAAGCTTCCATTTTTAAGATGAGAAAACGGAACCCAAAGAAGGAAAGCAGCTTATCAAAGTCACAGAAACAGACGGGGTCTGGGACAAGGTCACCCGACGGCTCATGTCTGCAATGCCTTCCGCCGGCCCAGCTCCCATGTTCATGCCCCTGGACCATGAGTCTGGAGGAAGAGGGGTGCGTCTTCATCACTGTTTCGGCCCCTCTAAGCACTCCTGCACTCACTGACCAGGCAGCAGCAGCCGATTAGGACCGGAGGGAGCCAGTATGCATTCCCAGTCCTCAATACTCAGAGAGATATAGACACAGACAAGTGTGGGCACATACAGTCATACACGCCCACTCCCTGACAGACATCCTCTCCCAGCTCTGTCCACAGAGAGGGCTGAGCTGCTGTGCACCCCAGCACACAGATCTTGGTACCTAAACACCATTCTTTACTAAAAGGAAATTAGAGCGATTAAGGTATCTGGGAAAATGTTTGATTCCAGAGCCACAGCAAGGAAAGTAAAAGAGAAGCCTGGAGCACCATGTTATATGTGAAAAGTCAGGAAGTATTCCGATGAAGGCAGGGGCAGCTCAGAAGGACAGAGGAGCCAGCTTGGAAAGGCTGCCCCTGGCCAAATCGGGCAACCGGAACATGAGAATAGATAATGATAAGCATTATATAATCCATTAAATAAGATAAAAACCCATGTGTTATAAACAAATAAATATTATGAAAAAAAAAAAGAAGAGCTCTTCCTTAGGGTAAGAAGCCAACTAAGAATTGTGTAAAGAATTAGCAACCATCATAATGATAATTGATTCTGGTAAAAATGTCCAATAGACGTTAACGCTAGTGGGTGAATTTGAGGAATAACAAGTTATTTACACAGTTTGAAAGTATCTTCCCCATGATACTTATTACTCAAAAATGGAAAAACTAACTTTACCTATTAAAAACCTGGCAGACACCACCTAATCACGTGGCCCCACTGAGCAGTAGCCGCGGGGCAAACCACCCCACACACCCCATCACAAGGGACTAAAAAGAGCACGACATCCCCCAAGTGCACCCCCATACACACCGGGAGTGCCGAGCTGAGGAGCAGAGCCACAGGTCACCGTCAACAACCATGCCCCGAAACAAAGACAGATTGAGGACTGCTCTAGATAAAAGCGGTCTAAGAGACAGGATCCCTAAAACCAACATGTAATCTGGGATCTCCTGGGCAAGGTCTGCCCTATGAATCTGACTAGACAGGAAGGGCAGAGCCTTGCTAGTTTCTTGATTTTGGTCACTGCACGTAGGAGGTCGTGTGCTAGGGATCATGAAGCTTCAGGCCTACAACTGTCGACTGACTCAGAAACCACATCTACACACACACACACACGTACACAGGGAGGAGGAGATAAAGCAAACACTGGGAGACATTCACATTTGGGTGGGTGAAATATAGACAATAAGTCTTCCTGTTAATCTGGCACCTTTTTTTAAATCTAAAATTACATCTAAAAATTTTGAGTTAAAAATAAAATTAAAACTCATTGGACTTTTTTTTTTTTTTTAAGTCCTAGGAATAAATTTAAGAAAGGTATAAGCACTGAAAACTGAGTTATTACTAAGAGAAAGTTGAGAAAGCGTGGTGAGTGCCGGAGCCCCAGTCAGGAGCAGAGCACAGGCCACCGGGCTGCGCAGCTGAGAGGCAGCACCCTCCACACTGACATACACGTGTCTGCAAAATACTTTCTAAAACCAAGACGTCCTTTCCATTTAAAAACAATCTATTCACCAGGCACAGTGGCTCATGCCTGTAATCCTAGCACTCTGGGAGGCCAAGGCAGGTGCATTGTCTGAGCTCACAGTTTAGAGACCAGCCTGAGCAAGAGCAAGACCCTGTCTTTACTAAAAATTGAAAAACCTGAGCCCGAGTTTGAGGTTGCTGTGAGCTCTACCCAGGGTGACAGCTTGAGACTCTGTTTCAAAAAAAAAAGCTATTCGACAACTGTTGGAGTAAATGAAAAAATGTGAACTAAAATTAAAAAATTTCTAAAGAATAGTAGCAATGAAAATATGAAAATCAGTAAGACACATTTAAAGTAAGAATCAGGAAGATTTGTAACATTAAATATTTTTATACGAAAAAAGAAAACAAATGAACTAAATTCTTATCTCAAAAGGTTAGACAAGGAATAACAATATAATTCAAAAATAACCACAAATGGAAAAACAAATCAAGGATGCAAAAAACAGAAAAATAGACATAATTAAAATCAAAATTCTGTCCTCTAAAATAATACAACAAAAAACACAACCAACCAGCTAACTTAATCAACAGAAAAAGGAGAGGAATACAAATATATAATGTAAGAATTTAAAAGGGAGAATAACCCTTACAACAGAAAAAAGTTCAGGAACCACAAGACGCTACGTAGCAAATAAATCTCTATGCAAATCAATTGTAAAACCTGAATAAAATGAGTAATATATTAAGAAAATGAGGCTTATCTAAAGTGACCTGTTGAAAATACAGTACTTATACAAAATTTAATACAAGTTCAAAAAGCGTTCAAAAAGCATTCAAAAAACTGCCTCAACAAAAAAAGTACCAGGGCCAGATAGTTTTGTAGAAAAATTTGACCAAACAACGCTCCATAAATTATCCAAGGTCACAGAAAATCAAAGGAGACTTCCTGATGCTTTTCGTGAGGCCCATAGGACAGTGATGCCAGGACTCGATACATAGTCCAAACACAGAAGAAAACCGTAAACCAATACATGATAAATATTGATGTAAAGATACTGAATAAAACACTGAGAAGGAAAACTCACAGCCCCATCTGTTTATTTTTTCCAGGAACACAAGGCTAGTTTAACATTAGAAAATCCACTAATATAACTATGTTAACATGGAAAAAGCAACAAAATTCAATGCTCATTTCTGATGGAAACCCTCAAGCAGCTATCTTACAATGATAAAATAAAATATCTTCCTCAAATGAGCACCTTATTTAATGGGAAAATAGTAGCTACAGTTTCCCCCAAATTAAGAAGAAACCAAAGGTGCTTGCTGTCTCTCACTGCAGTGCCAGCAAGCAGGCCAAGCGTCCTCTGTATTCACAGCCGCTCCCCCTCGCTGGCATCACGGCCCCAGCTCCACCTCCTGCCAGATCAGCAGCAGCAGAGCCTCGCAGGAGTGTGGACCCCACTGTAAACCACACATGAGGGATCTGCATTGGGCTCCTCCTGAGACTCTCATGCCTGATGATCTGAGGTGGGGCTGATGCAGAGACACTAGTGCTGGGGAGCAGCTGCAAACACATTATCATTAGGGGAGGTCTGACTGCACGGAGACCATAATAAATCAACTCCTTTCAGACTCATATCAAAACCACCCCCTACACACACACACACACACAAACTCTGGTCTGTGGAAAAACTGTCTTCCTTAAAACCAGTCCCTGGTGCCAGGAATGTTGGGGACCTGGTACTACTCAACATTGTTCTGATGGTATTAGCCAATGCAGTTAAACAAGATATCAACGAGAAATAAAATCCTATTTCTCTACAAATGACACTACAGCATACTTAGAGAACCCTAGCAACACAATACTAAAATCTAAATAATAACAGACTTTGGTAAAGTCTTGGAGTACAAAATTAACACACAGAAATCAACAGTCTTCACTTTTGCAGAAACCAGCTAGATGATATAATGCAGAGAAAATAACAGCAGCAAAGAAGACAGAAGATCCAGGAATAAATTTAACATGATAGGGGAAAGGCCTCTTGGAGTGAACTTTTAAACACTCAGTAAAAATATTTTAAAGTTCACAGAAGTACAACCGATCAAACAGAAAGACATCCTTTGTTCTTGGGTCAGTTTTCTCACCCCAATAAAAATACCAGCAATCACTTTTATGAAGCTAGGCAAGTTGATAAGGAGCTTCATTTGGGGAAACAAATGTACAAGAATAACTGAAAAAAACACTAAACAAATAAAAGAACTAGCACTAGCAGACTGTTAAAAACCCCAGAGAAGGAAGCACTGACACCGCGACAATATGGGTGCATCTTGCAAACAGTATGCTCAGTGGAAGGAGCCAGACGCACAAGCCAGAAAGAAAAGCCGCGTGTGTGCTACGATTCCACTTTGTGAGGTGTCCACAACGTGCAAATGCACAGAAACAGAAAGCAGACACAGGCTGCCAGGGCGGAGAGGAGGGAGTGACTGCTAATAGGGATGGGCTTTCTCTCTAGGGCGAGGAAAGTGTCCTGGAATTTGATGGTGGTGACGAATGTACAGTGCTATGAATAGACTAAAAACCACTGAACTGTATGCATCCAAGGGGTAACCTTTAGGGTATGTGAATTATATTGTAATAAAGCTATTATTAAAAATGCTAGAAATCCTCCAATTAAAACACTGGGCATGAAAACATAAATAGACCAATGGAATAAGAAAGAAAGTCTAAAAATAGATCCACATACATATGGAAATTCAGTATATGATAAATGCGGCATCACAAATCAAAGGACTTTTTTATAAATGGTGCTGGGACATCTGCTTAGCCATTTGGAAAAAAATAAAAATTGGTCCATGCCTCACAAAATAAGAAGAATATACTCCAAATGGATCACGGCTATCAATGTAAAAGATAAAACAACTAAAGTATGTGCAAAAAGAACAGTGAATTCCTCTTTAACCTCTGTGTGGGAAGTTTCCTAGGTAGGACTCAAAAAATCAAGATGCTACAAAAGGAAAGACTGATAAATATGGCAAATTTTAAAAGGCAAACAAGCAAAAAAACTTTTGCAATCGGAAAAAACACTAGAAGCAAAGTAAAAAAACAACTGACGGGCTGAGAGGAAACATTTGCAATGTATGTCACAGATAAAAGGCTAATAATATTCCTAATATAGTACAAAATGCTCATAAAAACTGTGGGAAAACAGAAAAAAATAGGCAAAAGATACAAACAAAAAATTCACACATGCACACACTCACAATATAAAACTGGTGCTTAAACATATGAAAAGACTGCTCAAGCTCACTCCTAACTAGAGAAACGCAATTTACAATTATACTGAGAATGCCCCTCTGTCTACAATGTAGGAAGCTGGAAAAAAGTGTTTCCCTAACCTAGCAATAAGAAAAAGCTACAAAACTAAGAAATCATCATTACTGGATCATTACTGCATCAGAGAGCAGAGGTCTCAGGGCAACCGAGTAGCCTGCAACCCTAAAGAAAGGCAATCCAAGGAGAGGCAAGAGCAGAGCATGAGACACCAGCAGAGGAGAAGGAGGGGCAGACGCAGTCAGGCAGGAAGAACCCAGCCACACCCAAAGAGAGGTGGCCACATCCACTCACAAGCCTTAGTCATGAAGGCAGCGGGTGCTCACAAGACAGCTAGGAGTGGGATAAGGCAGGACCCCAGCAGGGCATGTGCAAGGAGAGGGCAGCTCTGCAGCTCAGAGACAGGGATCCCCTACTCACCCAAGCCTGTGGGCCAAGGTCAGCAACGACTGACCCTGTGGCCCCCAGGGCATAAATGGACAGTCAGAGAGGCTGGGGAGGGTAAAGAAAACACTCTGTGTCCCTGGAAAAGAGACAGGGTCCTTCCTGGGATTGCTAGGACTGGGGCAGGACACACTCTCCTCTACAAGATGGCAAAGTTTGAGTGCCACAAGGAAAAGGAAAGGCTCACTGAGAAAACCCCACTCCCAAGACCAGGCCTGCCTGGGACTGCGGCTGCAACGGGACAACCACCACCAGGCACTCAACAGCCAGTCCTATCACTCTACTGCTGCAGGAAGCAGGAGTGTGGGAGAGTCCACCTCTGCACCCGCAGCAGGCACACAAGGAGAGCCCAAGGCCAGGTAGGAACTCCAGCCCAGCGGGAATCTTGGCTGTGCCTTGAGGGTAAAACAGCAGCAGCAATACCCATACGCAAGCCAGCTCCTCCCCAGCTTAACTCAACCCCCACAGAAACGGCAAAAGGAACATCCCTCTTTCTTTGGTTTTTGTTTTGTTTTGTTTTGTTTTGAGACAGAGTCTCACTTTGTTACCCTTGGTAGAGTGCCGTAGCGTCACAGCTCACAGCAACCTCTAACTCTTGGGCTCAAGTGATTCTCTTTTCTTAGCCTCCTGAGGAGCTGGGTCTACAGGCGCCCCCCACAATGCCCAGCTATTTTTAGAGACAGGGGTCTCACTCTGGCTCAGGCTGGTCTTGAACCTGTGAGTTCAGGCAATCCACTCACCTCGGCCTCCCAGAGTGCTAGGATTACAGGTATGAGCCACTGCACCCGACCCATTTTTCTTTTTTCCTTTTGAGATAGGATCTTGCTCTCTCACCCAGGCTAGAGTATAATAGTGTGATCAGAGCTTGCTATAACCTCAAACACTTGGGCTCAAGCAATCCTCCTGCCTCGGTCTCCCAAATCACTAGGATTACAGGTGTGGGCCTCGGTGCCCAGCCAGAACATGCCTATTTCTGAGCATAAATATTTATCTCAGTCTTATACAGTGAATCAAAATCAATCAAATCAGTTGAAAAGAATAAAACAACACAAGAAACAGCAAACCACTGTCAAGTAACAATCAGCAGAACTAGACTCAGTCAGAACTACCAGGGAATTTAAATTAACTATGTCTAGGCAGGTATGTGGCTCACACCTATATAATCCCAGCACTTTGGGAGGCCAAGGCCACAGGATCACTTGAGCCCAGGAGTTTGAGGTTGCAGAGAGCTGTGAAGATGACACCATGTTCTAGCCCAGGCAACAGAGTGAGACCCTGTCTCAATCAATCAATAACAAAAATAAATAAATTAACCATGACTGATATATTAAAGGCCCCAGTGGAAAGGATGGATAAAAATGCATGAATAATTTCATCAGAGAAATAGAGTCAAATATAAATGCTAAAAATTATAAACATGGTACAGAAACAACCACAGACTCACACAGCCGGGGGAAATTGGTGAACCTGAAGGTAGGTTACTAGAAATTATACAAACTGAAACATAAAAAGCAAGAAAAAAAGTGAAATAGAAAAATTAAAACAAAGAAAAAGCAAGCATCTATCAGATGTTACCCAATGTCCTAACAGATGTTGAACTGGATGCCCAGAAGGTAACGAGCAGAGAACAAAACAAGGAAATAGCTAAGGAGGTGGCAGAGAAGTCTCTGAAAATAATGAAAGGGGCACCTGCTGCAGTCTGAATGTCCAGGGTCCTCCCCAGTGCTCCCAAACTCCTAGTTGAGCTCCTGACCTCCAATGACGGCACTGGGAGGTGGTGCCCAGAGGAGCCAAGTAGGTCGTGGGGGAGGAGCCCTCAACAGGGGGCCAGCGCTGTCAGAGAGGCCCAGGAGAGACCTTCACCCTCTGCCACGTGACCACACAGGAAGCCTGGAAAAGGCCCAGCACAAAGACTGCTGGCACCTTAACTGCAGCCTGCAGCCTTCAGAACTGTGAGGAGAAATGTGCTGTGGTTTATAAGCCACCCAGCCTGTGGCTTTCTGTTACAGCAGCTGGCGCAGGCTACGACAGTACCATACTATCAATCCCAAAAAACCTGGGACGCTAAGCAAGATAACTATCAAAGAAAAAGAGTGAGGGCATATAAATAGCACAGTCAACGAAGGTAAGAATTACAGCAGACTCTCCCTCAGAAACTATGCAAACCAGAAGACAATGAAGTGACATCTTTATAACGCCGACAGAAAAACAAAATTAAAAAAAAAAAAAACCAGCAATTCCATACCCAGTGAAAATCTCTTTCAAAAATGAAATAGCGGAGAGGAGAATCTGAAACCTGAGTGCCTTTGGCAAGCAATGTCTGACTGGGAATGTCAGGCTAGAGACACAAGGAGCTGTGCAGAACAATGCACCCTAGTTGAGAAAGTTTATCTTGCAAGCACACAAACATTCAAAGGATAGTGAGGGAAAATTACTAACAACTTTATGCCCATAAATTCAACAACCTAGACAGAGCTTACTCAAGACACAGCAGATAACCTGAATAGCCCTTTATTGAACTGGTAGCTGAAGATCTTCCATTAAAACACCAGGACAAGAGGCTTTACAGCAAATTCTATCCACATTTAAGGAAGAAATAATACTAATTACAGGAAGGAAAAAAAACCCTAAAGGAACAGGAATCAGATCAGCGGTTGCCAGGGGCTAGGAGTGGGAGCAGGAACAGACCACACAATGCTATAAACCCCACTGCACACTTAAAGTTACTCTCTGTAAATCATACTTCAATAACTCAATCACCAAAAACACCAGGTAAAACTTGTCATGACAGGAGGATCACAGCTGCCCTTGCTGGGAGGCCCTGAGTGGATAGGACCACAGAGGTGCCTTGTGGTGCTACAAATGCTCTTTCTTCATCAGAGTGGGAGCTGCTCGGGTGAACACATCTGTAACATTTACACAGCTGTATAGGTAGAGATGTGAATTTTACACAGAGTATAAATACAAGATTTTTAGTCTAAGCCAAGGGAGAGCAAATGACCCCAGACCCTCTGCCTGCCTCTGTGAGAAGCTGTACTGGCACAGAGCCACTCCCATCCACCCCACGCCACCTGTGTGCTGCTTCTGTGCTGACCACCCCCTAGAGTCCTCCTTCCATGGGACAGGCAGGGGATGGAGGGGCTATCCTGCTGCTCAGGCCACCCCGGCACATCCCCCAACCTCCAAGCTTTACCCATCCTCTGTGACACAGTCTTAACAGCCGTACTGAGCTCACGGAACCAAAAGGACCTAAAACATTCCCTAAACACCATGAATGCTCAAGATTGTGAAGATTGTGAGCTCTGCCCTGTCATGTTCATTCCTGCCAGCACAGACTCTCCTGAGGGACTCTCCTGGCCAAGTGCCCGCCTATCCCTTCTGGAAGCTTCTCCTGCCCTCCCACCACCCTCTACCTCTCCAAGCGGACTCCCTATCCTGCTTCCAGAATGTCCTGGGTCTCCTCACTCTTGCCAGCCTGCTGAGGTCCTGAGTAGCCTCCGCCTCTGGGTGTCTAGGGAAGACAGGGAGGGAAAGCCTCCAGGACTAGGCAGCAGACGTGAGAACCAGGCCTGGAGCCAGGTGTGGTTCTCTTGGGAAGAAAACCATCTGGTCTTTGAAGGTGCCACAGGGCACAGCCCTGGGCCACAGGGCTGTGGGAGCTGGAGTGATCTTAAAAGCCCAGCTGGGCCTCACACAGACTGGTGGCTGAGGGAGGAGAGGCTGGGAAAGCACCCCGCAACAGGAAGGCAATGAGCTGGCTAGACTCACCCAACTCCCCAGCCATACCCAAACGGCCCCCAAAATGAAAACAGGCATGTAAGACAGTATAGTGAAGGGCCCACTGCCATCCTCCAGGAGGCGGCCCCAGGGAGGCCTACACCCCCAGCTGCCCCAGACCACGGCAGGACACTCCCAAAGCTCCGCACAATCCTGCCTAGGCCATACCAAGGGCCTGGGTCAGAGATAGGCCCTGAGAGCAGGACCAGGATGTAGCTGTCCTACCAACTTCGACATGGTATTGGAAGACTCTAAGACCATAACACCGTCCCAACAGAGGAGGAGTACTAACTCCACTCTCTGAGGGATGACCCCAGTGACAGCCACCCTGGGATCTGGCCACAGGAGGGGAAAGGAAACACGTCAAACAACAAGGAGCCTGGCACAGAACCCCAGCCCCAGGGCCTGCCAGACACCTGCTGGGCTGAGCACTGCACACACGCAGGACCTTGGCTAGGACAGGCACAGAGCATGGACTGGGGCCCAGACCTCTGCAATCCAAACCACACTGCCCCAGCTGTGCAGGGAGGGGCAGGACAGAAGCAGGGAAGGACTCAGCACAGCCAGTGGAACAAACACCACAAGATCAGTCACCAAAAAGAAAGAAAATCCCAGACTCCAACTGATGTCCTGTCGAGTGGAGCAGAAGAAAAGGTCTCTAAGAGGTGTCAGTTAAGAAAAAATTAAAAGACTAAAGTTCATCCACTGGGGACTTGGCTTCTGAGCAAATTGCTTTAGTAGTGGGAAACCCATGAATCGCAGGCCCCTGGAGAGTTCTCTCAGATAAAGAAAGTCTGACGAAGGGAAAGGCATGGAGAAGGAGACAGCAGGGACAGGGTGAGCCCAGGGCAGAGCCCCCCACGCAGGACTGCTCCACAGACCACTCCACACGTGACACAGCTGCAGGGCTCCAGCACCCAGCAAGTGCCCAACGCCGTCAGCGCCTGGCCCCACAGGAGCTGTGGCAGTTCAGGGCCTCGGACCAGGAGCTGGCTTCCCTGGGCTCCTCAGGGACCCACTTGGCGGACTGGCGGGAAAGAAGATGCCCAAATTTTGCAGCAGTACCTAGGCAGAAACAGGTCCCCAGAGGGGCAGCAACGTTGGCCAGTGCACTCTGTGCCTGTCCCGTGCCAGGCCCTGTCTGGGCACTGGGACACATTGAGGGAAAAGCCACATGTCTACATCTGGGTGCCATGAAGACAGGTAAGTCTCCTGGCTGCTGCACGAAGCAGGGCTCAAGAGCACCCACAGTGGAGGTCTATGTCACTCCCATGAGAGAAGGGGCACACACCCAGGGTCAGGCCTGAGCAGTGCTCACGGGGAAGGACAGGCGGCAGGGGAGGCATACCACACACAGCAGTCAGGGTGGTACAGACATGTCCCTTAGTCTCTGCAGGGAAGGGGGGTTGGGCCGTGGCAGTTCAGGGCCTGGGCCAGGAGCCGACTTCCTGGACTCCTAGGGACCCACCAGGCAGGCCCAGAAGCAGTGGACAAGCCTTCAGCCACTGGGCACCCTCTGGTGAACTGCCAACAAAGTTTACCATCCAAGTCATCAGGGCACATACAACATGGCCCCCCAAAGGCCTGACCCTTCAATTAGCAAATCAAGTGGCTTAATGAAAAAATAAAATCAGGGCACCACCTGTGGCTCAAAGGAGTAGGGTGCAGCCCCATATGCCGCAGGTGGCGGGTTGAAACCCAGCCCCAGCCAAAAACTGCAAAAAAATAAAATAAAATAAAGCTCCTAATGCCACCAGTACTCAGCTCTCTGGCCAGCCTCAATACATAGAGAAACCCAGTCGCAGGGTGGGAGCCTGCTTCTTCCCGAGGCTCTGCAGGCTCCACTTAGTCCCCAGCAACCAGCCTAGGCCCAGGCAGCAACTGATAAAGATGTGTGGACATGTGGGGGACAGGAGCAGTAAGGAAGTGGGTGGCAGGGGTAGGGAATCTGCCTTCCACCCCTGAGCTACGCATCAGGCTCAGAGACCTTGGAGCTCCCTTACACAGCTGGCTTCAGAGCCGGCTGTTAGAAACATGTAGAGAACACAGTCCCACTACAATCAGGGGAGACGGCACTGCACAGGCCGCCTGCGTCTGAATCTTCACTCTGCCTGAACCAATGTGCAACCTTGAGAAAGTCACTCCATCTCTCCTTTCTATCCCCACAGCCAGGAAGGGGGAGTACAAAAAAGACAGGCAGACACACGATGTGCACCATGGTGCCCTCTTTTCCCTCAAAGGACACCTAAGAATCGCCAGGGTGACACTGGCTGACAGGCCTGCTAGGCTCTGAGTGTCTATGTCCTGTGATATTCACATACTGACTCCTATTCCCGAGGGAGTGGTATTAGGAGGTGGGGGCTGTGGGAGGTGAGGTCAGGAGGGTGGAGCCCTCATCAGTGGAATTAATGCCCTTTACGAAAGGGACCAAAGAGAGCACTTCAGCCCTCCTTCCACCACGTGAGGGCACAGTACCAAGTCAGCAGCATCAACATGGAACCTGACCCTGCTGGCACCCTGATCTCAGACTTCAGCCTCCAGAATGGTGGGAAAGAAATGTCTGTCACCATGCAGTTTATGTCATTTTATTACAGCAGCCTGAAGGGACCAATCAGGCTCCATGACCTGGAAGATGTACAGGGTAAAGGGATAAGGCCAGCTGGAGGATCTGCCCAGACACAAGACTCTTGGTCACCAGCACAGGGTGATAAGCCTGAGGGGAAGGCACAGGGCCCTGGGTGGGAGGAAATAGCATGCTGGGCCCACCCATGGACACAGGAGCTGAAAGGCCACTTCCCCAGCAGGACCTGGCCCAGCAGAGAGACTGGCCCAGGGATACTGTGCTAAGAGAGAGGGCTGCGCTCCCAGAAGGCAGAGGACACTTGCTGACAGAGCTCCATGCGCCTGCGGCCCCATCTCTCTGCTATGCCCACCCTGGCACCACCTGGCACCACAGGGAAGTAGCCACATTCTCAGAGACCACCTCATCCCTCCAGGACTCTCACACTCATGTCCCTAGCAGACATTCATCATCCATCATCCAGAAAAACCAAAGGATAACTTGGGAGAAAATGCAAGGGAGACTCATATGAATTCCAGATGAAGCAAAGGGCCAAATAGTGTAAAAATAAAATAAAAAACATTAAAACCCAGAAAAAACATCTAGCAAATACAAAAGCAATGTTTTACACACACACACACACACAGAAAGACATACAAACGGATTGGGGAACATATAAATAAAAAGCTTCTATAAATCAAAATGCTACATAGCCAAAATTAAAAGGCAAAAGATAAAGTGAAAACATATTTGCAACAAATATGACAAAGGTTGCCATCCTTAATATATAAAGCACTCTTACAAATTTATTTTAATGAACTGAACCGAGAAAGTGACTAGGAAAAGCCAATGACCTCTCAGCACATAGAAATGAACCGGCAGAGCATCACAGCAGAGCTGGTTGTGACCAGAACGCACAGTGCCCACCTCGGACGATGTCCATAGACACTGGGGTAGGGGCACCATAGGCCCCCCAGTCTCAGGCAAGGCCTGCGGGGGTACAAAGAAGCACAGCCCCTCCCAAACAAAAAGGCAGAGAGCCCCGCCAGCACCACAGCAGCTGTGCTGTGAGGAATCCAGACAAAAGCACCCAGCAGCTGGAAGTGCTGCAAAGCCAGGACGCAGAAACCAGGAGCCTCCTGATAGTCAGTGACAGCGCGATAACCACACGAACCACGTCACATACCTACACACCATGGAGCAACTCTAAGTAGCATCTAAAAAGATCCATTAGTGGGTAAAGGCTCAGAAGATGATGCTAAGGAGGAAACAAGGCCACAAGACTGCACAGAATATGTGTGACCATATCTCAAAGAGGCACGAGCAATTCCACGTTCCTGGCTAGGGTACACAATGAAGCCGCCACTCTGGAAAACTGCTAGGTCACTTCTGATAAAGACGCGCCCACCCTGACCCAGCCACCCCACCCCACACACTCACCAGGACAGCCTTGACCCAGCCGTCCCACCCCACTCACTCACCAGGACAGCCCTGACCCAGCCACCCCACCCCACGCACTCACCAGGACAGCCCTGACCCAGCCACCCCACCCCACTCACTCACCAGGACAGCCCTGACCCAACCACCCCCCCCCCCCACACATGACCCGACAACCCAAAACCACCCCCACCCCCCCCCCCACACACAAACCCACCACCCCCACACCACACCACCCCACCCCCCCCAACAAACAACACCACACCAGGGGGG
>CAUYPK010090135.1:0-15168 GCA_963574355.1 Loris lydekkerianus
CTAAGAAGAATATGTTCCAGCTCCATCCATGTAAACATGAAAGAGGTAAAGTCTCCATCTTTCTTTAAGGCTGCATAATATTCCATGGTGTACACATACCACAATTTATTAATCCATTTGTGGGTCGATGGGCACTTGGGCTTCTTCCATGACTTAGCAATTATGAATTGGGCTGCAATAAACATTCTGGTACAAATACCTTTGTTATAATGTGATTTTTTGTCTTCTGTGTATATACCTCGTAGAAGAATTGTAGGATCGACTGGCAGGTCTATTTTTAGATCTCTAAGTGTTCTCCAAACATTTTTCCAAAAGGAATGTATTAATTTGCATTCCCACCGGCAGTGTAGAAGTGTGCCCTTTTCTCCACATCTACGCCAATATCTCTGGTCTTGGGATTTTGTGATATAGGCTAATCTTACTGGAGTTAGATGATATCTCAAAGTAGTTTTGATTTGCATTTCTCTGATGATTAAATATGATGAGCATTTTTTCATATGTCTGTAGGCCGTGCACCTGTCTTCTTCAGAGAAATTTCTCTTCAAGTCCTTTGCCCACCCTGAGATGGGATCACTTGTTCTTTTCTTGCTAAAACGTTTGAGTTCTCTGTGGATTCTGGTTATTAAACCTTTGTAGGAGACATAACCTGCAAATATCTTCTCCCATTCTGAGGGCTGTCTGCTTGCTTTACTTACTGTGTTCTTGGCTGTGCAAAAGCTTTTTAGTTTGATCAGGTCCAAGTAGTATATTTTTGATGCTGCTTCAATTGCCTGGGGGGTCCTCCTCATAATATGTTCTCCCAGACCGATTTCTTCAAGGGTTTTCCCTGCACTTTCTTCTAGTATTTTTATAATTTCATGTCTTAAGTTTATCATTTAATTCTTAATTTCAGTCATTTTATATTGCAATTCTGGAATTTCCATTTGGTATCATCTTATTTCTCAATTTAGTGCCAATATATTTTAAAATACCTTTCTGGTATAGGAAGTCCTTGGACTACAAACAAGATAGGTTCTATAGGTTTGTTTTTAAGTTGAATTTGTATGTAAGTTGGAACAGGTACATTTACCTACTACCTGTAATACCCTCTGTTCGTAAGTGCAAGTTGACATCATTTGGATGTTTGTAACTTGGAGACTGTAATTCTAACATGTGATTCTCTATAAATCTGTTTCTTTTTTATTCTCTTGTTTTGTTTTGTTTTTCTGGCTATTTTGTTTTGTATGCCAAGTACTTTTGTTTGAATGTCTGATTTTGTATATGAATAATTGTGGATAATTTGAGGCTCTGTGTAGAATTACTTTCCAAAAAAGATCATCTTTTGCTTCTTGCAGGCAGTTAGGAAGTGGCATTGTATCTGACCTGATCAAGGTGAGCTTGGTCTTGTGAAAGTGGGTCTACATGTAGTTCTCCTTTATATCTAGGATTACCCTTTTGGGCGCCTCAACTAAAAGCCTGTGCTATTAAGCTGGACTTCTCTCCTTAGTGATCCCCAGGCTCCGTTTATTATCCTCTTTCATCTTCAAACTGCTCGAAGCTCTGCTCAGCTCTCAGTTTCTCGGCTGCTCCTTGAAATTTAGTAAATGCATTAAGGGGAAAATGACCTGAATCATGGCTTTATCTCTCTGTACATCCTTTCTCTCTAGGATTTTGGTTTCTTAAATCCTTATTACCTTGTTACTTCTCTGGTGTTTTCAAAGAGATTTGTCAAACTTTTCATTTCAGGACTGCTGGTCAGTAACAAGCTAGTTTGCCATTATCAAAAGGGGAACACACCCTATACTACTTTTCTTAAAGACCTAATCTACTGCCCTGAAAACTACACACATCTCAGTTTCTTAAAAGAGGAGTCACACGCTACCTATTCAGGCCTGTGGGATCAGCATTTGGAGCCTGAAATTATCTCTACAATCTTGAGAAGTGAGCTCTGGCTAACCTCAAAGTGAGTAAGTCAGGAATCTCAGCTGATGCCTGCAGCCATGGACACTGCCAAGCACATAGGTACATCAAAGCCTCTGGGATCTTTAAACTAAGCCAGAACTCGTAGCCCCAATAAGCAAGAGCTACAGATGACATTTCGTTACACAGTGATTGATAACATCTGAAATTTCAGGGTAGGGAAAGAACTAGAATGTTCCTAAGGTGTATGTCTTTAAACTTCACTTCTTTATTACTTCTTCTTCCTTTCTTTTTATTTTCTCCTTTATCCTTTCATTTTTTGTATTGTAATTGGGTCGATTGGCCAGTGGTGATAGCTAAAAGTTATGTTGGAAAGAAATCGGAGAAAAATGCAATATTTGGCACATCAAGAAATTTATTTTCCATTATGAGAAGAATTACTGTGATAGCCATGTGTCTATGTGACTCACTTCTTTCTTTGTGCTGTCTGTATATAAATAGAATAACAACAGGTCAACTTTAAGCTTCTCAAGGCTGCCTTTTTGTTTCCTTTGGTGGTGGTAGTTTTTTAATTGAGTTAGACAATTTCATACCAACAGCTGGCCTCTTTTATGAGTAATACTTTAAATACTATTTTAAAACAATGGAAAATGATGTAAAAGCAAAATCATAGTAGTTACCTCATGAGAACGTATAAAAAAAGCTTACGTCTTTTCAAACAAATGGTGATCAGAAAAGATTTTTAAGAATTGTTATTTTTTTCTTCTCTCCTTCCACTTTAAAGAAATTGGAAAGATCACAGAAGAGCAGAAAGATGAGAATTCAGCATCATTTTCTTTCTTAGATTGTCAATAGAGGTAAAACTGAAGGCTAAAATGAGGATGTAAGGAATACATGTACTACTGGATGAAGACTAGAACAGTCAATATTTAATCTTAAGTATTGTTTATTTCTGTTTTAAAAAGATCTTAGAATTTAAAGTGCTACACTCAAATATAAAAATCTCCCCTGACTTGGGGATCAAGTGACTCAGGTCTGGCCTTGGTTCTCAGGTAACTCGTTGTGGAACCTCTCTGGGATCCAGTCCCTTTTCTGTAAGTAAATGACACTTGGTGACTTCTACGTTGTCCATTCCACAGTTACCTATAAAAGAGGTTAGTGACTGGCATAATGGCTCACACCTGTAATCCCAGCACTTTGGGAGGTCAAGGCAAGAGGATCTCTTAAACTCAGGAGTTCAAGACCAGCCTGAGCAACAGTGAGACTCTGACTCACTAAAAATAGAAAAACTAGCTGGGCATTGTGGTGGGCACCTGTAGTCCCAGCTACTGGGGAGGCTCAGGCAGGAGAATCACTTGAGCCCAGGAGTTTGAGATGGCTGTGAGCTAGGCTGATGCCTGGGTACTCTAGCCTCGGGCAACAGAGGGAGACTCTGTCTCAAGAAAAAAAAAAAAAAAAAAAAAAAAAAAAGGAGGCTTGTAATTAGACATGTACTCATTTTTACTAGGATAAAGCACTTCATATGCTGACTTGGCATCACCTATTCTAAAAATTCTTCATAAGAACCTATGTAAGTATCCTTTTATGGTTTGTTAAGGGCTTTTCTTGGGCATATCTTGCTTCCCCAACCATATAAAATTCTCAGCGGCCAGAGACTTTTATAATCCTAGTTCCAAGCAGAGCGTGAGATGCCAAATGAGTACTTGAAAGTGCTGACAGATTGACTAAGCACCCTGAGCAATACGCGCTTCACACTGGAGGACCAATGACAAGGCTCAGGAGCTTGTTATCTTCATTATCACTAATTCGTAAGTTTAGCAGGCAGTCCTGACTGAGAAGGAAGATGGGCTTACCTCCATGTAAAGAAGGAACCAACAGAAACATTAGCTGTGTTCACACGTTCAGTGCACGTTGGACAGGAGTTGGCAAATGTTTTCTATAAAGAATCAGATAGGAAACATTTCAGGTTTTGTGGGCCGTACAGTCTCTCGCAACCACTGAATTCCGCCTTGGTAGGGTGAAATCTGCCTTAGACAACGTATAAATGAATGAGTATGGCTGTGGTCCAATAAAGTTTTATTTATGGACACTGAAATTTTAATTTCATGAAATTTTCACATCACAAAACATTATTCTTCTTTTGATTCTTTTCTCAACCATTTAAAATATAAAAACTATTCTTAGGTCATGGGTCGTACAGAAACAGGCAAAGGAACAGATTTGGTCAGTTGAGGGTTAGTTGAGTCAGTTAACGGTCCCTGATGTGGAGTGTGCACTCCTTCCAAGGTTAAGGTTACCTAGCAGTGAGACTTTCCTATCGCAATCGAGTGAAGTCTCAGGGAATCCATGACCCCTTTCCAGTCAGCAAGGGCAGACTTCCTGGAAGATATTCGGAATAAAAATCATACATCTGTGTGATGCTATAGGGCTATGAAGCACTGTCATATCATGAACGTTAGCTTTTGGGTCATCAGGAATCCTTATCATTATCCCTGTTTTTAGACAGTAAAATGAGAGTTCAGCATCACATCCTTCAAATTGAGAGTCAAGCCAAAGTCTTTAAGCCTAGTGTTTTTTTCCAGCATGCCCTGGGTCCTTTGTGACACTAACAGTTGTTTAATGAAAGAAAATGAGTGGGTTTTAAATCAAGGTTTAGCTGGATTCCAGCTTCCATAGGTAGTGGACACGAGGGCAGGGCCTGTTCTCTTCTTTACAGCCAGAAGCTGTAAATAGTGCTGCTGTCTCTAAGGTCTTTTCATCACAGGCTCATGAGAGCCAGTTGCTTTAAAATTGTTAAAAAGCAGAATTGGACTCTGGGAGAATTACTTCCTCAGTTATCCCCGACGATCCTTCTTAGACTTGAACTGGTCAGAGAAATAGAAAGTGCTTTGGAGGTCTCTTGGGAAAAGGGTGGTAGGATGGTGTCCAGAGTAATTTTGGGTAAGAGAGCTGAAGAGGAGTGTTTAGCCAGGAGCATGGCAGGGGAAGAATGGGTCCTCTGGGTCATCTCGAACCCATTTCCTTCTCTGAAAGTAAGCCATTATAGGCCAGACAAATTGGATGAATAGTTCTAGATTTTGAGTTTTAGCCATTTACTTATTCAATCAATAAAGTAAGCAGGAAGTTTACAAAACATAGACCCTACTCTTAAGAGGTTGATATTCCTGTGACCCGGGCTCTATTGATCTTAATTTCAGGATGAAATGAGTGAAAACGTTACTGAATGTTCAGGGCTTATCTGTACATAGTACACACAGGACCACGCAAAAGTAAGGGCTTAAGATATGCTTTGTATTGCCAGATGTGTTACTTTTGGGAGAATGGGGTGTGCTTTGCTTCATTTAAGCATGATGTGTGTGCTGGTAGGCAGAACCTGTGAAAGAAGACGCATTGCCCTCTAGTGACCATCAAGGCTCCTTGAAAGGTCATGGCGACCAGAGGTGCTCACTGCCATCTGCAGAGCACCGCCTGCTGGCTAGAGAGATCACGGGCATCTGGGTGAGACTGGGAGATGCCTATGCTGTAGATCATACAAACAAGACATAGAATTGTATGTTCTCAGTTCCGTACAAAAGACAAAGGAAAAATTTGAAGGAACTATATAAAAAGATCACATACAAGACTTATAGATGAACTTTTTCTTGTTTTTAGAATTCTCTACGGTCTAAATTTTTACAATGAGCTCTTTGTACCTTTATAATAACTTTTTTCAACTGGAAAAAAAGTCCTTCAAATTAGTTACAAGGAAGGTACATATTTTTTGCTGATTCAAAGCAACTATTTCAGTTGGTTCTTAAGATACCCCTAAAGTGGTATGACGACAAGCTTACAAACTATTTCCTCTTTTTTCCCTTCCTTCCTTGCTCTTTTCTCTTTATTTTTAAAATTTTATTGTGGTAAAAGATACATAACAAAACTTACCATTTTAACCATTTTTAAGTGTACAGTTCAGTGGCATTTAAGTATATTCACAGTGTTGTGCAACTGTCACCATCATCCATCTCCAGCACTTTCTTCAGCTTCCCAAACTGAAGCTCTGCACCCATGAAACAGTAATTCCCCGTCTTCTTTTTTTTCTCATTTCACTTTTTTGTTTACTTTGTTTTGTTTTCTTTGGGGGTGGGCACATTTAATTGAACACTATTCATAGTGGGGCTAAATTCAAAAGCATTGAATTTGAAGAGATGCCTGAGTTTGAGCTCTGGTTCTTCCAATTGCCAGCTATGTGACTTTGAGCAAATCACTCTGTAAGCCTCAGTTTCCTGATCTTTAAAATGGGCATAAAAGTATCTGCTTTTAATATATCAGAGGACTGCTATAATTTTTGCAATGATGAAATAAAATACTATGTTTTTGTCCACTGCTTTTTGAAATGTTAGAATTCCTGTTCAAAAGAGTGAGTGTACCATTAGTGTGACTGCTACTTATGTTCATGAAGGAGCAGAGAGGTTGTTGTGGAAATCTTGACCAGTTGAGATTCTAGGGGACTATGTTTCCTTTTCAGGAAATGCAACAGTAACTTTTTATTGAAATAGTGCTTTCTACTTTTCAAAGTGTTTTTGAGATATCTCACTTAGCTCCTTATCATAGTAACTAAGATTAGGATCATAAGTTCCGTTTTACAGATGAATAAAAAGGAGGCATTGAAATATCATGATTTAAAGACTGGACTCAGGAGCCAGATGACCTCTGTTCAAACCCCAGCTTGGCCCCTTGCTGGCTGTGTGAGCTCAGGCAAGTTGTTTAACCTCTCTGTGCCTAGTGTCTTCATCTGTGGGGGAAAACACAGTGGCAGGACTAATAACTACCTTCTAGTATTTTTATGTAGAGGTGGAGGGAAAGTTTCTTCTAATTCCTGAAAAGTGTTGAGAACTGTCCCAGGCACACAGTAAGTGCTAGGGAAGTTTTGGCAAACTACAAAAGAAAAGAAACTGAGATAACTTGCTTTCACAGAAATAGCTAACTCTGGAAGTAGGGGCAGAGTGCAGGGCTCCCAGGCTTCTTCCAGGCCTTCTCTCTCTGTCTTTTGTCCTCTTCTCCACATGGCGATGCCTCCTCAACACTGCCCGGATCAACCTCTGGCACTAGGGACCCCAAGAAGCCACAAAGTTGAGTCACCATTTCACCATTTATATAACCTCTCTGCACTTAAATATAGTGCTGTTTAAGTTTTAGAATTAGATACAATGACTCATATGCCATGATGGTATTTTTTGAGCTTTCATGGTTCTTATTATGGGGGAAAAAAATGCATTTTATTGAGATAAGTTAGGAATTCTATTTTTATCCTCAATTTGAAATATATTTAAAAACTGAAAACTGTCTCTGATATTTCATTTTATATATACAGAGGGTGTCAAAAAATGTTATACACATTTTAAGAAAAGAAAAAAACTATTAAATTTGTAATACTCAAATCACATTTGACTTCTGCAATTATAGGAGGTGCTCGATGTGACTTACATTCATCTTTTGTTATTGGTATAAATTGGGTATTACAATGTTAATAGTCTTTTCTTTTCTTAAAATGTGTATACTTTGGGGGGCACTCTGTGTGTGTTTGATAAACTAACTGGATCAGAAGAATGTACACAGCAGTGACGGCCATATCCCCTGGTACACCCTGGAGGTCACTTACCAACCTGGGCTTCCTGTGTTTCTCTGACCAAGGGAAGGTTTGAAGCAGGATAGAATGCCCCAGAATTTACGCCACAGAACAATTCTCAACCAAAGCGGGAAGAGAGTTGGCAGGGAAACACCCCAACCTTTTCATCCTTTGGTGGGTGACACAGTTCTGGAGAGGACTCATTGTGGTGTCTCAGGGGGTCCCCAGCAAGAATGTGCTCCAGTTGCCCGCAGTGCTGTCCTTTATCGCCTTCTATTCCTTCCCTGTCTCACTTCCCCACTTCCTCCCTGTGCCTCCCAGAATCACTGCTCAGATAGATTACTTGCACATAAATCCTTGCCTCGGAGTCTGTTTGGGTGTGAATGATAATTTATGAAGCCAATGTATGACCTGGAGTCGATGATACCTTCCACTTGTCTTTGTCATTTTCTCCGAGTCTCTGTGTATCTTCTATGCTACACAGTAGAATAATTGCTGGTCATGTCTAACTATAGTTTGCAAATGGGATTTATAAATATTCTTCAAACTTTTTGTCTCATAAATTGCTGAAAAAGTCTAACAAGTTATAAATATATGTTTCTACCTCCATAACAGTTTTTGGAGAACAGCCTATGAACAACTTATGCCAGGACGTTTGTGCACCTAGTGAACTTTAACTGGGTTACTACTTTCCTTTGTCGTTTTAAACATATCCGCTGGCCCTGTAATATCTCATCCTGTGTATTCCCCTTTACAGGTTCTCTTACAGGATTAGCACTGAGCTTGGAATTGCATCACCCTGCTGAAACTCATTTTAATTCCTTATGGGAAAGTGCCACAAGATGTCCAGCAACTGACTGCATCTCTCTTTATTCCTAAGCTTCCACATCCTTTATATCCAGGATCAGGAATTTTACCTCTGAAAACTTCCCAATGTCAGTAGCTCTTTCCCTGGTTTCATTCCAGGTTGTGGTTTCTAGTCCTTCACTAATCCCGTTTTTCACCTTGTCTCCTGAATCTCCCTCAGATGACCCCTTTAGGCACCCTGAACATATAAAAGATCCCAAAGCACCAGGGAACTGCAGGGCTTATATATGTGGGTGAAAAAGGTAGGACACTCCATACAGCAGACTCAGGAAAGAACAGGAATTTTACATCTGCCTAGGAACACACTGCGTTCACCATAGCAGAGTAGACAGACAACAAAATCAACAATCTGACGATTTATTGGTTTTCTTCCTTAATTCCAATACCAGAAATCCCAGGTTACCTGGCTGACCACAGGATTATCAAAATAGAAAACTATATGACCTGGTGGTAGGCTTAGAAGACAGCCTACATGGGCTTAAATTCTGTCTTTGATGCAATAATATTAGTAACTGTCACATCGGATTGTTGTGAGAATACAAAGTGATAATTTAAACAACCTCAGAACCTAGTTATGTGGTCAATAGTAAGTGTGTTTTGTCTATTGTGGTGGTGGCTGTTACTGTTAACAGGATCAATCTAATTGAAACCCAGGTACAAAATGGTCATATTCCTCTTTAATTCATATAGGAAAGAAATTCCCATATATTTGCAAGGCTAGACTTTGGGGAAATGTAAACATGTACAAGTCTGGCTGCCTACAGCCATTATCCCACAAGTATGTTCTCCACTTGGTGGAAGAATTTAAAAAATTCCTTTCTTTGGAAATAGAGCCTTCCTTCCATGATCAGAGGTAGGACTTTACATACAGAAAAGCAATCACATTGACTTCAATCCATACTAATGACCAAATGACTGATATTTGCTCTCTTCTGCAAAGCAGGCTTTGGTCCCGCAGGACAGTTGGTCCCTAGAAGGGGAGGACACGATGGAGAGGAAATTCTCACTCCCTAAGAGATAACTTACAAATTTTATTCAGAGGCAGTCCTGCCCAGATCCATGATCTGTTTCTTGATCTCTCTGAAGAAAAGGAGAAAAAGAAAAGTATGATTACACTTTGAAACATGGATCATGACCTAATTCCTTGGCCCGAGTTTAAAGCTTGCTTCCTTCTGTGACAGGAAGACCTCTGTTGCAAATCACTAGAAAGCTCCCTGAAACCTTAGTCAAATTTTCGAGGAAGTGTCCTCTGGGACAATGGACTCCAAAGTGACCTAATCTAACAAATGAAGGAGAAAAAGTACAAAACTTCTATTTATATTGATATTTAAATATAAGGATCAATTAAACAATAGTAATATGTAGTATCCAAATTGAGGCTTACCCCTTCACTGATTCCACATCAGAGGATTCTTTATCACGTGTATCTCAGGCAGCAGGAGTGGTGAAGGACCTTTTGCAGTGTATTTCTCTGCAATTCTGTGAGCCCCTTCTATCTGGATGTCTAAATCTCAGATTAGACTAGGGAAGTGTTCCTCAATCATTTCCTCAAATAGGTTTTCCAAACTTTTCGCTTTTTCTTTTCCCTTGGGAATGCCTGTGATTTATAGATTCTGATGTCTTGTGTAGTCCCATACTGCTCGAAGGCTTTGTTCATTTTTAAAATTCTTTTATTTTTAATTTTTGTATGACTGGATTAATTCAAAAGATCTGTCTTTTGAGTTCTGAGATTTTTTTTATGCTTGGTCTAGTCTATTGTTGCAGCTTTCAACTGTATAATTCCCTCAATGAACGTTTCGTTTCCAAAAGTTCTTTTTTAAAAAAAGAAAGAAAGAAAAATCATCAAATAAATTATACACCATGACCAAGTGGGTTTTATCCCCGGGTCTCACGTTTGGTTCAATATATGTAAATCTATAAATATGTAAATCTACAAACAAATTAAAAAACAAAGACCACATGATTCTCTCAATTAATGCAGAAAAAGCTTTTGATAATATCCATCGTCCTTTCATGATCAGAATACTTAAGAAAATGGGTATAGAAGGGACATTTCTTAAACTAATAGAGGCCATCAATAGCAAACCCACAGCCAATATCCTATTGAATGGAGTTAAATTGAAATCATTTCCACTCAGATAAGGAACCAGGCAAGGTTGGCCATTGTCTCCACTGCTTTTTAACATTGTAATGGAAGTCTTAGTCATCACAATTAGGCAAGAAAAGACGTCCAGGGGTATCCATGTAGGGTCAAGAAGAGATCAAACTTTCACTTTTCACAGATGATATCATTGTATATCTGGAAAACACCAGGGATTATACTACAAAACTCTTAGAAGTGATCAAGGAATACAGCAGCATCTCAGGTTACAAAATAAACACTCATAAATCAGTAACCTTTATATATACCAACAATAGTCAAGCTGAAAAACAGTAAAGGACTCTATTCCATTCACAGTAGTGCCAAAGAAGATAAAATATATGGGAGTTTACCTAATAAAGGACATGAAAGATCTCTATAAAGAGGACTATGAAACTCTTAAGAAAAGAAATAGCTGAAGATATTAACAAATGGAAAAACATACCATGCTCATGGCTGGGAAGAATCAACATTGTTAAAATGTCCATACTAAACAAAGCAATATACAATTTTCATGCAATCCCTATTAAAGCCCCACTGTCATACTTTAAAGATCCCTAAAAAATAATATTTCGTTTTATATGGAATCAGAAAAAACCTTGAATAGCCAAGACATTACTCAGAAATAAAAACAAAGCAGGAGGAATCACGCTACCAGACCTCAGACTATACTATAAATCGATAGTGATCTAAACAGCATGGTACTGGCACAAAAACAGAGAGGTAGATTTATGGAACAGAATACAGAACCAAAAGATGAACCCAGCTACTTACCGTTATTTGATCTTTGACATGCCAATTAAAAATATTCAATGGGGAAAAGATTCCCTATTTAACAAATGGTGCTGGGTGAACTGGCTGGTGACCTATAGAAGACGGAAACTGGAACCATGTCTTTCACCATTAACTAAGATAGACTCTCACTGGATTAAAGATTTAAACTTAATACATGAAACTATAAAAAACACTAGAAGAAAGTGTGGGGAAAACACTTGAAGAAATCGGCTTCAGCAAGTATTTTATGAGGACACCCTCAGCAATTGAAGCAGCATCAGAAATACACTACTGGGACCTGATCAAACTAAAAAGCTTCTGCACAGCCAAGAACACAGTAAGTAAAGCAAGCAGACAGCCCTCAAAATGGGAGAAGATATTTGCAGTTTATGTCTCCGCCAAAGATTTAATAACCAGAATCCACAGAGAACTCAAACATATAAGCAAGAAAAGAACAAGTGATCTCATCACAGTCTGGGCAAGGGACTTGAAGAGAAACTTCTCTGAAGAAGACAGGCGCACAGCCTACAGACATATGAAAAAATGCTCATCATCCTTAATCATCAAAGAAATGCAAATCAAAACTACTAGATATCATCTAACTCCAGTAAGATTAGCCCATATCACAAAATCCCCAAACCAGAAATGTTGACGTGGATTTGGAGAAAAGGGAACACTTCTACACTGCTGGTGGGAATGTAAGCTAATATGTTCCTTTTGGAAAGATGTTTAGAGAACACTTAGAGATCTAAAAATAGACCTGCCATTCAATCCTATAATTGCTCTATTAGATATATATCCAGAAGATCAAAAATCACATTATAACAAAGATATTTGTACCAGAATGTTTATTGCAGCCCAATTCATAATTACTAAGTCATGGAAGAATCCCAAGTGCCCATTAACCCACGAATGGATCAATAAATTGTGGTATATGTACACCATAGAGTATTATACAGCCTTAAAGAAAGAGGGATACTTTACCTCTTACATGTTTACATGGATGGAGCTGGAACATATTCTTCTTAGCAAACTATCTAAAGAATGGTTGAAAAAGTATCCAATGAACTCAGCCCTACTATGAAAATAATTTATAGCTTTCATATAAATGCTATAACCCAATTATGGCCCAAGAACAAGGAGAACGGGGCGGGGGGGGTTAAGGGAATGGGGAGGATGGGTGGAAGGAAGGTAATTGGTGGCACCAAACCTATGGTGCATCTTACAAGGATACATGTGAAATTTACTAAATGTAGACTATAAATGTTTTAACACAATAAGAAAATGCCATGAAGGCTATGTCAATCAGTTTGAGGAAAATGTTTCAAATTATATATAAAACCAGCATGTTGTCCCCATGATTGCATTAATGTATACAGCTATGATTTAATAAATAAATAAATAAATAAATATCATTGACTATGTGGCTTAAACAACACATCTCTTTTTCATAGTTCTGGAGGCTGGGAAGGCCAAGACCAAGGCCCCTTCGTGTCTGGTGTGGGCCTATTTCCTGGTTCTGAGATGCCCATAACATCACCATGCCCTCACATGGTGGAAAGGGAGGCAAGAGCTCTGTGGGTTCTCTTTCATGAGGGCACGGCCACTTTCAAGGGTGCCACCCACATGACCTCCTTATCTCCCAAAGTCCTACATCCTTATAACCATCCCACTGGGAGTTAGAATTTCAACACATGAATTTGGGGAGGATACAAACATTCCATGCATAGCATCCTCTCCACTACCTAATAAGTGACCATCTGTAGGTAACTGTCTTATCTGGGCCTCAGTTTCCTCCATTGGCAATAGACAAGTTTTGAACTGGATGGACTTCCAAGGTTCCCTTCAGAAATTTCATTCTCTGATCAATCTACAGGTTTTTTTGTTTGTTTGTTTGTTTGTTTGTTTGTTTTTTGTAGAGACAGAGTCTCACTGTACCACCCTCTGGTAGAGTGCCATGACGTCACACAGCTCACAGCAGCCTCCAACTCTTGGGCCTACGTGATTCTCTTGCCTCAGCCTCCCAAGCAGCTGGGACCACAGGCGCCTACCACAACACCCAGCCATTTTTTTGTTGCAGTTTGGCAAGGGCTGGGTTCCAACCCGCCACCCTCGGCACATGGGGCTGGCGCCCTACTCACTGAGCCACAGGCGCGATATCTACAGTTTTGCTTCTTACATCACAAAAGGTTCAAGGAAGCTTTCCCATCTTATTATATAATGGCTTGGTTTTGAATTTAGACACTATTTTGAAAACACTCTCAAAATTCCTTGCAAGGATAAACAAGAGCTAGTTCAATGTCTCACCTGTTACATTCATAGCCCATCCATTTATTTGCTTGTTGACTTTTTTTTATTCTCTCTCACCCTCATCAAAGATTTACACAACAAAGTAGCTTCTTGACTGTCTGTAAAAACTCTCAGCAAGCAATTTAGGTGAGATTATGCTGTTGTAGGCCAGGAATAAGTTATTTTCTTTTAAAAAGACAAGGAGTCAATGGGACTTTAAGCTAGCATTTCCTGTCTTCCATGACTAGCTGTTATCTAGCTGGCTCCTGGGAGCTACTTTTTCTAGTAACATCCTGGCTCAGTTGACATGTTTTAAAGGTGGTCAGGATTTCCACTCTAAGCCACCACTCCCCATACTGCCTTAAAAAGATGTCCACTTTTCCATAGCATTGTCCCTGGTCTTTGCACTGAGCAAGTGAGCTCATCTCACAAAAGATGAATTGAAGCATAGTGTCTACAAATACAAAGGGAGCTAAAAGTTATAAAACTTATGAAATCAAATGTTTCCAACTCTTCTATTACAGAAAGACATTCATCAACTGAATGTATCCTACACCTTGATTACAAATGTCCATCTCCGGAACGGTTGACAAAGCCTAGAAATTTGTTCAGAAGATGCATGGTTTTATACAGTGCCAACACGTGTCATTTAAATATCCAGTAACAATCACTAGAGTAATAGAAGGCTTTGTCTCAAGTGGAAAAATTATTGCTGTTGACAATAGGAAGAGATAAGAACTGGTATAATTAACGCCTTTGCTTTTTTGTGGTTTTCAGCATTGGTCCATGACACACACAGATGACACAGAAGTGAGGACTTAGATCTGCCAGAAGCAGCTATTTAAATTTGGCCTTTCTTTATTTGACAAAGCAATATCCTATTTTTCAGTTACCTCTTTGATGATAATTTGCTACTCGGTCAAATAACAGTGTGACAGAGACAATGAGTCTTCTGAATAAGAGTGGCTGACTCTGGCGGAGCAGGAAGAAAAAGATATTTACAGGATTGTTGGGAGGAAGGACAAAAAGACTAAAGTTCCAGGCTCAGTGGCTAAAACCCAGTCATTAACTACCTGCACAGGGAGCCGAGCCTCTGCGGCTGCCCACTGGGCCTCAGAAGGAACAGCCACGGTGGCTTCCATCAAGCCACTTCGGTACCAAAGAGCATCTTGCCTGCCTGCATGGGGACCTCGAGGACCACACGGGAGCTGGGAGCTCCAGGCTCTGCCTTGGAAAGACTAGACTCAGACTGAATCCCACTGAAGTTGTCCTAACAGTGTCACAGCTCCAGAAAACATGACAAATGCCCATCAGGACATCCTCGGGATTCAAATCACATTTACCCACTGTCATTCATCAGAGAACCAAGAGGAACCGTGAAGAAGGCATCCAGCAGTCAGAGCCCTGCGGACAGTCATGTCCTCCCAGCTTCCTCTGTCTACCCCACGTGTCCCCCTTTGGCCATAACCCCCAGCCAGACACAGTGGTTAGTATAAATGTGAAGGGCCAATCCAGCAGTCAGAGCCCTGCGGACAGTCATGTCCTCCCAGCTTCCTCTGTCTACCCCACGTGTCCCCCTTTGGCCATAACCCCC
>CAUYPK010090138.1:0-13223 GCA_963574355.1 Loris lydekkerianus
AAATGAGCCTATAGTTCTCAAATCACATCCTGCAGGTGGATTACCTGGAAGGTGCCTGTTGAGGGTCATAATGTATTGATTTTTAGAAGAGTCATCTGACCAATGAGAATGGAAAAAGAAAAGAAAAGAAAGAAAGAAAGAAAGAAAAAAGGAAGGAAGGAAGAAAGGAAGAAAGGAAGAAAGGAAGGAAGGAAGGAAAGAAGGAAGAGAGAGAGAAAGAAAGAGACAAAGAAAGAGAGAAAGAAAGAGAAAGAAAGAAAGAAAGAAAGAAAGAAAGAAAGAAAGAAAGAAAGAAAGAAAGAAAGAAAGAAAGAAAGAAAGAAAGAAAGAAAGAAAGAGGGAGACTGGAAAATCACCAACCATAACTTCAGGTCCTGGGGCAGAGTCGTTATTTAAATCCCTTAAGAAAGGAAGAATCAGAATGGACAGTGGAGGAGGCAACAAAAACAAAAAGCTTTGCTCTAAGAGGCCCATTTGACCTTGGCCACAGACAGTGCAGGGCAGAGAGAGGAGGGTAGGTGACTCAGATGGGGGAGTTTTCAAGGAGATTTTTCAGTAACAATTTAGAGAAAATATGAGCAAGAGGGAAGCCATTTATGAAAATGTTTGCAATATGTGAAAAGTTTGCTAACCATTGGGGACCCTGGCCTCCATTTTGGCTCATCTATTGAGTTTGAACCAGAAACCTTCTATAATATTCATTAATAGACAGATTATGAGGTCAGTAAGTAAACTTGCTCTTTTCCTCTTAAGTTCTGAACTAGTCAGAACAATGGAGATAAAAATGTCAGTGTGATTGCTGAAAATAATTGTATTGGAGGGTGTAATTATGTAAATGGTCAAATAAGCTTGTTAACACTCTACTTGATCCTGGCCTTGATTCAGGCCAACTGAGGGATGTTTTGGGCACTCTTACTCATGATTCTTGTGTTACATTAGTTCAGGGCAAGGAAGGAGGAAGAAAGTAAATTCCTAATAATTACAGATTTAAAACATTTTAAATAGATAATGTCTCTTGAAATGAAACCAATGATTTTCAACCACCAGTTATGAGGGATGGAATAATAAGATAAAATAGCTACCTCTTTGAAGCTCATCTATTTTTAAAAATCTGTAATTTTTCATATGGCAGCACATGTAGAAAATTATAACATTCATACACAGCAGTAGAAAAATGGATGGATCTGCTTGAAGCTAGAGAAGCAATGAGCTTAGGCCCTTCTAAATCCCTTCACAGGCTTGGTTCCCCTGTGACCCATCTGTGGTAACTGTGTGCACTGGTATAGGATCTGGGAAAACTGATTGGCAAACTCTGCCCTAAAGGATCTGTACTTACTTTCTTCCTGTACCTTTTGAGATGATCATATAATTTTTTTTCTTTAATTTGTTAATCAATCTTTCAAATAATTCCCTGATTCTCTGACACCAATTTGATGTCCTACAATTTAATTCCTTTCTGACACTAATGACCCAGAATTAAGCAAACCTCATAGGTTAAGGGCTCAGTCCCACAAGACTGCCGTGTTTCAGGCACCAGTTGCAGGACTCACAGGCCTTGCATACTTCTGATGGGACAGCTTTAAATTCAAGGCATCCTATGACTTCCCCTTTTTGGAGTTCAGGCAGTTGTCTTCATTCTCAGTTCTTAGTGTGCTCTTAGCTAAAGAATGACTAGACTTACCAAAAGCAAAGCAAGTATGAAACAGAGTTTATTGAGGAAGAGAAGGATAGGTTTACAGAGCAAGATATGTTCTCCGTAGACAATGAATGGACCACCTTGTCATGACAAAAAAGGGCTTTGGTTATGGCCTGGGGTCCTATTTTATACTGTCTGATGGGGACCCCCATGGTTCAGATGTCACCATGAATCCACTCTGATGGATAGTTTATGACAGATATGATAATTAGCCTCAAGTCACTCTAGCAAACTTTCCGAATCCAATTGTGCCTAATCGGCCTGACCTTTGGGCTGAGGAATTCCATGCATTCTTTTGCAGATTGGCAGGGCTCCTCCTCCTAGGTATGGCAATTGGGATAGGTTTAAGATGGGACAGCACCAAGACTGTCTTCCTTTGTCCTTCTAAGTGGGCAATTGCTCCAAATAGCATCAAGGCAAAACACCCATTTTGTCCCTTATGAGAGTGTTGGAGGTCCTTTGCTATCAACCTAACACCCTCAGGTTCAGTAATTGACTAGAATGACTCATAGAACTTAGGAAAAGTCTACAATTATGACCATAGTATTGTTACAAAGAATACAACTCTGGAACAGCCAAATGGAAGAGATACATAGGGCAAGATGGTGTATGGTGAGGGGACAGCAGAGAGTTTCCACAGGCTCTGTGTGAGCCAACATCCCAATATATTGATGCACTCAACAACTTGGAAGCTTCCAGAACCTCCTGATCAAGAGCGTTTTATCAAGGTTTGATCACATGGACAAGAGAGTAAATCATTGGTGATTTAAGTGTCCCTCCCCAAAGGTGTGGCAGGGGTATGGTTGGGGGGAGGGGGAACTGAGATTGAAAGTTGCAAACCTCTAATCCTGAGGTTTGTCTTTCTAATGATTAGCACACATCCCCAAGCTATGCAGGAGCCCTGCCTTGCTTCAACTCAGCATGAACTCAGGTGTGGTGGAAATGGACTCATTATGATAACAAAAGACATTCTATTCCTTAGGAAATTCTAATAGTTTTAAGAGCTCTATGATAGAAACCTGGGACAAGGACCAAATATGGTTTTTATTATACTATAATAAGGTAAATGATACTAATATATATTTTTTAATCTTAATTTGTTCTTAAATAAACTACTTACATTTTATATTTCATTTGATTTTGTCTACTAATCCTTTGGGGTTTTCACTGAGTGACAGTAACTTATAATTATCCTTCTTCATATAGTCATTGTCTAATTTTATTAGTGAGGTTCAACTGGGCTTATTTAGTTTGGGATATTTCTCTCTTTTACTATTCTCAAGAAAAGTTTGCTTCAAATTAGAACTATATGATTCTTGAATATTTTGTTAAATTTGTATATAGAACTTTCTGAGTTAGTGTTTACTTTTGAGAAGTCTCTTTAATTACTGATTCACTGGCTATGATGGTTAGAAAATCACTTAGATTTTCTATTTATTCTTGAGTCTGTTTTGGTCAATTATATTTTCTAGGAATCAGTTTATATGATTGTTAAACTAAATTTAGCCTAAAACTGACTTCTTACATACGTGTTTTAAGATCAGCCTACATGCTGCAGGACCCCTTCACCTGAAGCTGAACACAGACCCCATTTTCTAGGTCAAAGCAAGCTCAAGAATCAGCTTGATCACAAACCCTAATCTCTGGGCCTAAAAATGGGACAAGAAAAAACTGTGATGATTAAATTAGTAAATATGATTTTATCTCCACAGTTATCAATATGTTCAAAGATTTAAAGAAAAACATAAACATATTCAGAGAATATACACTCTCCACAGAGAAATGGAATCTTTAAAAAATAATCAAATAGAAATTATTTTTTTTTCTTTTATTAAGTCATATACACATAGATCATGAACACATTTATGCTTTTATGGGGTACAATGTGTTAATTTTTTTAATACAATTTGGAATAGTTACATCAAACTAATTAATATAGCTTTCACCTCATTTACTTAATTATTGTATTAAGACATTTATGTTCTATATTTGTTAGATTTGACTTGTACCCTTACAATATGCTCCATAGGTGTGGTCCCACCATTTATCCCCCCTCTATTGAACCTCCTCCCTCTCCCTCCCACCCAACTCTACTTCTCTCCTTCATCCTAGGCTATAGTTGTGATCTATCTTTCATAAGAAAATGTGAGTAATTATAAATTGGTTTCATAAAAGTATTGACTACATTGGATACTTTTTCTTCCATTCTTGAGATACTTTAATAAGAAGAATATTTTCCAGCTCCATCCATGTAAATATAAAAGAGGTAAAGACTCCATCTATTTTTAAGGCTGCATAGTATTCTGTGGCATACATATACCACAATTTATTATTCCATTCATGTGTTGATGGATACTTGGGCTTCTTCCATGACTTGGCAATTATGAATTGAGCTTCAGTGAACAGTCTGGTGCAAGCATCTTTGTTGCAAAGTGATGTTTGGTCTTCTGGATATATACCCAGTAGAGGAATTGCAGGATCAAATGGCAGGTCTACTTTTAGATCCCTGAGTATTCTCTAAATTTTTTTTTCAAAAGGAACTTATTAGCTTGCATTCCCACTACCAGTGAAGAACTGTTCCCTTCTTAGTGCATCCACACCAACATCTGTAGTTTTGGGATTTTGGTATGTGGGCTACTTTTACTAGAGTTAGATGATATCTCAAGGTGGTTTTGATTTGCATTTCTCTGATGATTAAAGATGATGAGCATTTTTTCATGTGTCTGTAGACAATGCATCTGTCTTCTACAGAGAAGCTTCTGTTCAAGTCTCTTGCCCACAATGAAGTGGGATCACTTGTTCTTTTCTTATTGATAAGTTTGACATCTCTGTGGATTCTGGTTATCAAACCTTTGTCAGAAACATAACCTACAAATATCCTCTCCCATTCGGAGGGCTGTCTACTTGCTTTACTTACTGTGTTCTTGGCAGTGCAAAAGATTTTTAGTTTGATCAGATCCCAGTAAGATTTTTAGTTTGATCAGATCCTATATTTTTGGTATAGCTTCAATTCCCCAGGGGGTCCTTCTCATAAAGTTTTCTTCCAGGCCAATTTCTTCAGGTGTTTCCCCTGCACTCTCTTTAAGAATCTTTATAGTTTCATATATTAAATTTAAGTCTTTTATCCAGTGAGAGTCAATTTTTGTTAGAGGTGAAAGGTGTGGGTCCAGTATTAGTCTTCTACAGGTCACCAGCCAGTTCACCCAGTACCATTTGTTAAATAGGGAATCTTTTCTCCAATTTACATTTTTGATAGGCTTAACAAAGATCAAATGACAACAAGTGTGTAGGTTCATCTCTTGATTCTCCATTCTATTCCATACATCTACCTCTCTATTTTTGTGCCAGTACCATGCTGTTTTGATCACTATAGATTTATAGTATAGTCTGAAGCCTGGTAGCATGATTCCTCCTGATTTGTTTTGATTTCTGAGTAATGTCTTGCTATTCAAGGTTTTTTCTGTTTCCAAATAAAATGAAGTACTAATTTTTCCAGATCTTTAAAGTATGACAGAGGTGCTTTAATAGGGATTGAATTAAATCTGTACCATTGCTTTGGGTAGTATGGACATTTTAACAATGTTGATTCTTCCCAGCCATGAGCATGGTATGTTTTTCCATTTGTTAATGTCTTCAGCTATTTCTTTTCTCAGAGTTTCATAGTTCTATTTATAGAGATATTTCACATCCTTTGTTAGGTTCGCTCCTAGATATTTCATCTTCTTTGGTGTTATTGTGAAAGAAATAGAGTCCTTAACTATTTTTTTCAGCATGACTATTGTTGGTATATTTAAAAGCTAGTGATTTGGGAGTGCTAATTTTGTATCCTGAGATGCTGCTGTATTCCTTGATCACTTCTAAGAGTTTTGTAGTTGAATCCCTGGGGTTTTCCAGGTATACAATTATATCATCTGTGAAGAGTGAAAATTTGATCTCCTCTGACCCTATATGGATACCCTTGATTGCCTTCTCTTACCTAACCATAATGGCTAAGACTTCCATTACAATGTTAAAAAGCAGTGGAGACAGTGGGCAACCTTGCCTGATTTCTGATCTGAGTGGAAATGATTTCAATTTAACTCTATTCAATATGATACTGGTTGTGGTTTTGCTATAGATGGCCTCTATCAGTTTAAGAAATGTCCCTTCTATGCCTCTTTTCTTAAGTGTTCTGATCATGAAAGCATGCTGGATATTATCAAAGGCTTTTTCTGCATCAATTGAGAGAATCATATGGTCTTTGTTTTTTATTTTGTTTATGTGATGAATTATTATTTATAGGTTTAGGTTTATTGAACCAACCTTGAGACCCTGGATAAAACCCACTTGTTCATGGTGTATAATTTGTTTGACGTTTTGCTGGATTCTATTTGCTATGATCTTATTGAATATTTTTGCATCAATATTCATTAGTGATATTGGTCTATAATTTTCTTTTCTTGTTGTTTTTCCTGGTTTGGGGATCAGGGTGACATCTGCTTCATAGAATGTGTTGGGAAGTATTTCCTCTTTTTCTATGTTTTGGAAAAGGTTAAGTAATATAGGTACTAGTTCCTCCTTGAAGGTTTGGTAGCATTCTAATGTGAAGCCATCTGGTCCCAGATTTATCTTTTTGGGGAGATTCTGTATAGTTGATGCTATCTCAGAACTTGATATAGGCCGGTTCAACATTTCTACTTCTTTCTGGCTAAGTCTAGGAAGTTGGTGTGCTTCCAAGTATTGGTCTTTTTTCTTCAGATTTTCATATTTTTGAGAATAGAGTTTTTTATAATGTTCATTAAGGATTTTTTGAATTTCTGAGGAATCTGTTGTTATTTTGTCTTTGTCATTTCTGATTGATGAAATTAGGGATTTTAGTCTTTTATTTCTGGTTATGTTTGCCAAAGGTTTATCTATTTGATTTACTTTTTCAAAAAACCAACTTTTTGATTTATTAATCCATTGAATAATCCCTTTGTTTTCAATTTCATTTAATTCTGCTCTAATTTAGGTTATTTCTTTTCATCTGCTGTGTTTGGGATTGGAATGTTCTTCCTTTTCCAGTTGCTTCAGATGTCTCATTAAATTGTTAACGTTCTCTCTTTCTGTTTTCTTGAGGAAGGTTTGTAGTGATATAAAGTTTCCTCTTATGACTGCCTTTGCAGTATCCCAGAGGTTCTGGTAATTTGTGTCTTCATTATCGTTTTGTTCCAAAAATTTGGTAATTTCCTTCTTAATCTCATCTATGACCCAGCTATCATTCAGCATAAGGTTATTTAGTTTCCATGTCTTTGTGTGAGTATGCAGCTTCCTGTTTTTACTGATTTCAATTTTTATTCCATGATGGTCTGGGAAGATACAAGGAATAATTGCTGTTCTTTTAAATTTGCTGAGGTTAGACTTGTACCCTAAGATGTAATAAATTTTGGAGGATGTTCTATGGGCTAATGAGAAGAATGTGTATTCAGTTTGGTTAGGATGAAATGTTCTGTAGTTGTTTGTTAAATCCAATTGTTGAATGTTTAACCTTAAGTCTAAATCTTCTTTGCTTAGTTTCTTATTGGAGGATCTATCCAACACTGCCAAAGGGGTGTTAAAATGCTAACAAAACATCTAATTCATGGGTTATCTATGTCTATAGGTTCAGAAGAAGCCGCAATCAATAAACTAAAGCAAGCCTGTGGTTATGACTTTACCAGCAAGCTACATCAGATGTATACAGATGAGTGTCAGTGCTGATGTCAACAATAAGTTCAACAATTTTATCAAAAATCAAGACACAGTAATAGATTTGGGAATTAGTTTTCAAATATATGTTCTACAGGCTGGTGCATGGCCTCTAATTCAGGTTCCTTCATCCACAATTGTAATTCCCCAAGAATTGGAGAAAAGTGTACAGATGTTTGAATTATTTTTTTGCAGCCAGCATTTCAGTGGAAAGAAATTGACATGGTTACATTATCTGTGTACGGGTGAAGTTGAAATGAACTATTTGGGCAAACCATATGTAGCCATTGTCACAACATACCAAATGGCAGTCCTTCTTGCCTTTAACAACAGTGAAATTGTCAGCTAAGAGCTTTAAGACAGCCCTCAGATGAATGAAAAGGAACTGACAAAAAACAATAAAATCATTGCTTGATGTGAAAATGATTAACCATGATTCTCAAAAGGAAGACATCAATGCAGAATCTTCATTTTCATTAAATATGAACTTTAGCAGTAAAAGAATAACATTTAAAATCATTACATCTATGCAGAAAGATACCCCACTGGAAATGGAGCAGACTAGAAGTGCTGTCAATGAAGACTGGAAAATGTATCTCCAAGCTGCTATAGTTCATATCATGAAAGCACGAAAACTGCTTCAGCACAATGCCCTTATTCAAGTGGTGATTAGCCAGTCAAGAGCTAGGTTTAATCTCAGTATCAGCATGATTAAGAAGTGTATTGAAGTTCTGATAGACAAACAGTACATTGAACGCAGCCAAGCATTGGCAGATGAATACAGCTATGTCATGTGATGCCATTCTCCTCCAGTGTGAGTGTGAGACAATCATTGCCGTCACCATTTGGTGTGTTCCTGTGGGAAGAAGCAGGCCTGTGCCTCTATAATTTGGTCATTTGGCAGCCCCTGTTTTTCTGCTGTTTACAACATCACCAGTGCCACATCATGAGTGTCAAAGAAAATGCCTAGAGATAATTCAAGCTCATGTCATTGTGACATTTCTTAAAACTTTATTAAAAGAGTGAGTGAAGTATTGCTAAAATGTAAAAATTTGGTTGGGTACAATGCTTTCTTCCCCCTTCATGTTTGCAGTTAATTTTTTTTTTTCTTAATGTATCTTAAAGGACATAAAATTTAAAAAACTTAAATATTGTAATATGACAGATAACCTAATAATTGTATCTACATCAAAATGACAAACATGATATTTCTGCTTGTCAAATAAAAAAAAATCTCTGACTATAATGGTGCTAGAGGAAATCAAGTTGCTCATGTCTGTTAGGGTCTCTTTTATAAATTGAGGAGCATTCTAGTTGGGCACATAAAGGTTAATAATTGAAATCTCATCATGATGAGTGTTTCCCTTAACAAATATGAAGTGATCATCCTTATCTTGCCTTACATTTGTTGATTTAAAGCCTATTGTATCTGCGAATAAAATTGCAACACTTGTTTTTTCTGATTTCCATTTGCCTGAATTATAGATGACTATCCCTTCACCTCAAGTCTATATTTATTCTTTAAGATAAGATGAAATTTTTGTATGCAGCAGATATCTGGTCTGAATTATTGTATCCAGTCAGCTAACCTGTGCCTCTTTAGAGGACAATTTAAGCAATTCATATTTAATTGAGAGTATTGATAAGCCCGGTAGTATTTTGTATGCCGAGTTTTTTGAAAGTCCAGTGGGCATTTTTAATCCTTTCTTCACTATAGAAGTTGGTATTTGATCAAAAATTTCTGAGTGACTTTACTTTGGTGGCAGAGCATTGTGCTGCTCCTTGTGGAGGATAGGTCTGAGAATATCCTGGAGAGCTGGTTTAGTTATGGCAAATTTCTTCAACATGTGGATGTCATTAAAGTATTTAATTTTTCCATAATAAATGAAACTCAGTTTGACTGGATACAGGATCCTGGGTTGAAAATTTTTTTGTTTTAGGAGGTTAAAATTCAATGACCATCCTCTTCTGGCTTGAAAAGTTTCTGCAGAGAGATCTGCAGTCATTCTAACTTTCTTCTCCTTGTAGGTTATGGTTTTCTTACATCTGACTGCTTGCAGAATTTTCTCCTTCATATTAACTTTGGCAAAGTTAATTACAATGTGTCTGGGAGATGCTTTGTTTGGATTGAGTTGTGGTGGGGTTCTGAAACTGTCTGCTATCTGAATTTCAGAATCTCTTGCCATGTTTGGGAAGTTCTCCTCGATTATCTCTTGAAGTAGAGCATTTGGACCTTTCAAAACAACTGTCACCTTCAGGAATTTCTATACGGCAAATGTTTGCTTCCTTGAAATTGTCCCATAGCTTTCTGAGAGAATGATCCGTTTTTGCTCTTCACTTCTCTTCCTCTCTGAGCATTTGGGATCATTCAAAGCTTTGTCTTCAATGTTAGAAATCCTTTCTTCTGCCTGCTCCATCCTGTTACTGAGGGATTCTACTGTATTTCTCATATCTTGGAGGGCTGCAAATTCTTTTCTCAATGTGTCAAATTTTTTTGTGATTTTTGTCTTTGAAATCATTGAATTCTTGATACACCTTTTGAATTATTCCTAGAATTTCTAATTCCAACTTTACTTCCATTCTGTTAATCTTATTCACCATCCAAATTCTAAACTCAATTTCTGACATCTCAGCCATTTATTTATAAATGGGATCTTCTGGTGTGTCTGCCTTGTCATTCATTGGGGGAAATGATCTACTCTGATTATTCATGTTGACAGAATTTTTACACTGATTCCACCCATGATTATTTTTCACCATTTGGCTAGATAAGCAGGTAAGGTGAAATTGGATTGGGGGCTCTTGGAATAGTATTAACCACAGAGCAGGGACTGGTGACTGCAGCTTTTCCCCTACAGCTTTGCAAAGGACATGTACAGTACTATAGCCTGTGATCCCACACCTGAGACTTGCTTGGTGTGGTGGGGCTAGGTGACTCTGTCTTGTATTCAGCTTGTCTCTGTCCAATCCTAGTGAATTAGTGACTCTGGGTTGAAGTCTTAGCTATGGAGAAATACAAGCAACTAAGACACCCTGCACCCCACAGGCCACAACTAGAAGAGGAAAATAAAACCTTCCCACTACAACATAACCAGGTTACCACCTTGGAGGGTCCTCAGGTGATTGGCCCAGGTCAAGAGTTCCAAACCAATTGTTCTAGTCAGCACCAACTCTCAAGTTGGAGAGTTCAATAGGTCCAGCAACTAGATGGCAGGGGTCTACTGGCAGCTCAAGTGTGGGTCACTCTGATGGTCCATGGAGTCAGAAAGGCCAACCCAGTAAATGAGTTAGTTGCAGGGAAGTTGATGCCTCCTTCTCCATCTTGCACCTCCATCACTCCCAGTCGCTGGTAACACCGCTGTGGCCGAGTTCCTTCCAATGAGCAAATGAGTCAGGGGTTTGTGCCTGGCAGAGTCACAGAGATATCAACGTCTCCTTGGCCAGGCCGCCTCACTCTGCCACCAGCCAGCAGGGGGAGCTGAAGCCTGACTACCTCAGGTCCTCAATGGAAGCTAGAGAGTGTCACTCAGTTCCAGCCCTGCCCCAGGCTGATACTGCTGCCATTTAAATTCTTGTGTAATTTGTGTTTCTGTCCTGGCTGTGTTTCACCATGGGTCAGGTGAATTTTGAGTTCATAGCAGCTGTGACTCAGCCCCACTCTGTGCCTCCACTGCCTCACAGATTGTCATGGAGCTGGCGTCTCTGTCTCCACTGCACTCTTTGTTGGGGTGGGCATAATTAGAGCTCATAAAGGGCTCTCAGTTCCTGCCCCACCCTGGGCTGATGCTGTTGCCACACACTCTCTTGTCCCAGATGTGTTTCACTGGGGACCGGGTGCATCTTGGGCTCACAAAAGCAGCAATTCTGACTTAGTTCTGCCCTGGGAGTATGCTGCCTCTGTGTGTGCATATTCTAGTCTCAGTCCCCTCTGAGCCCTGCATAGGTAGGAATCATTGCAGGAATACCCTTTGCTCATGGGACCTGCATTTCTGTCCCAGCTCAACTCATGGCTGTACCCAGAGTAGAGGCTCAGCTCCCTCTGGTCACTAAGAGAGACAGGAAGTGTTTCTTCAAAATACCACCAGGGGTGTGAGCCCTATTGTTCCCATCAGTACTACTGATGCTGCCGTGCTCTGCTGCAGTATACTGTCTCCCTCTCCTACTTGGCTCCCTCCCTCCACAGTCCCTGCTTTACACCCATGCTGCTGATTCAGCACAGACTTTTAGCAGCCCATGCCTTGCCTGCAAGTCTGGACTCTGTGGGGGAAAGGTTTCCAGACCTCAGGGTGGAAGTGGAGGGGAGTGCTGGGAGTTCAGAATTACAGGTAGAGTATATGTTCAGTTTTATGCCTGGTGGGAGAATGCCAAGGCATACAGGTGGGTTCTCTCTGGGGGAGGAGTTCTGGTTTTTAGCGGGCCTCTCCTTTGGGATAAAATAAGAGGATATCTGAACTCTGCTCACTTGTTTATAGAAAGTACACTGCGAGCTCTTCTCAGGGGAGAGGAGACTCCCATCCACTTGGCAGTGGGTTTTGTACCTATTGTCCTTGGGGTCACAGCTAACCTCAGCAGGGGTAATGTGCACTCTTCAATCTTCTCTCTTGGTTCAGCTCTAAACCATCAGCTTACTTGATAAGCTTCTGAACATTAACTCTCCTTCTGGAGGGGAGCCTCTTGGAAACCTGGCTCCAGTTGGCCATTTTGCCTCTGCCCCCCAAATAGAAATTCTAAAACATAAAAATACAACATATAATTTGAAAATATCATTGGTTAATACTTCAGAAGAAAAAACTTGAAGACAATACCACACAAACTATCAAAACTAAAGTGTAGAGAGCTAAGGCTGAAAAAAGTGTGAATGGAGCTTCAGTGATGATGTACATCATGTAGTCAATACGTATATATAACATGGTTGTCAGGAGAAGGAACAGATTGAAGCAAAGATATACTTGAAGAAATACTGGCCAAATATTTTCCTAATTGAATGAAATATATAACCCATGAATATTAATGGATATGGAGCAATATAAATACAGAAACATATCAAAATCCTTATAATCAAACTGCTGAAAATCAATGATAAAGAGAAAATGTTAAAAAGCAGCAAGAGAAAAGTTACATTTGTACAGATGAATAATGTGAGATTAATTGCTGACTTTTCAGTAACAACACAAGCTAGAATTAATGGACACTTTTGGCTCATCACATGGACCACTTCACTCCATGTGTACCAATTCAGGATTGTAATACTTTAATACAGAGAGATCCTATATAGTGTTGCTTTTTTTTTTTTTTTTTTCCTTTTTTTATGATTAAATCATAGCTGTGTACATTATTGCGATCATGGAGCACCATACACTGGTTTTATAGGCCGTTTGACACATTTTCATCACACTGGTTAACATAGCCTTCCTGGCATTTTCTTAGTTATTGTGTTAAGACATTTACATTCTACATTTACTAAGTTTCACATATACCCTTCTAAGATGCACTACAGGTGTAATCCCACTAATCACCCTCATTCCACCCCACACCCCCTCCCTCCTCTCTTTTTCCCCCTTCCTCATATTCTTAGGTTATAACTGGGTTATAGCTTTCATGTGAAAGCCATAAATTAGTTTCATAGGAGGGCTGAGTACATTGCATACTTTTTCTTCCATTCCTGAGATACATTACTCAGAAGAATATGTTCCAGCTCCATCCATGTAAACATGAAAGAGGTAAAGTCTCCATCTTTCTTTAAGGCTGCATAATATTACATGGTGTACATATACCACAATTTATTAATCCATTCGTATATCGATGGGCACTTGGGCTTTTT